>JAPMNU011372836.1:0-16712 GCA_029874995.1 Alburnus alburnus
TGTTTACAGGTGGCAGGAGTTTAGATTAGATTTACATTAGTTTCAACTTTGTTGTCATTGTGCAGATTACAATTATAGAGACAATGAAAGGCAGTTAGCGTCTAACCACAAGTGCAAAAATGCAGAAAAGTGCAATGTGATCAGTATAGACAGGTAGTGCAGTATAAACAGTATAGGACATATAGTGCAGTGTAGACAGTAGTATACAGTTAATGAAGTGGTATGGTGTACAGTAAGGATATGGGGATTTGCCTTCACGATCGGTAAGAGGAGAGTTAACCTCGTTTAAGCCTGCATAGCCTTCATGAGCTATCCTGATGAATAGGCAGGGCAACTATTTAACATAGCATATTGAACATCACATAGTTACAGGCTAACTTCAGCACGCATGACACAGTAATAACTTTGCATTAGCATTGAGACCAGGCTATGCTTGAGCAAACAGTTTGTGAATAGGCTACTACAAATGATGCCCGTGAAAGAGACTGTGAACGCATTGAATAGGATATGTTTAGTTGGTGAGTAGCATAGGCTACTATTACACAGTAGCGATAACGTTAAGCGCACCAGAATAAAATATAATATTCAGAAGTAAACAATGTAGCTGACTTACAGATTCAGTTAATATCCACAAATGTGACAAAAGTGGCCAAACAGATATAATATAATTATTGTATCGATAATTGAGAAAATGACATGATTATATCCAAAATATCTATAGGCGATATATCGGTCGACCACTAAAAGATTTTAGATCGATAGGATTCATTAATATCGCAGAAAGTCAAACTCACCTAGCAATCTATCAAGAGCACTGGTTACTGCATCTGGATCAAAACTGAAGGGCTCAACCAAGCAAGACCTGAAACACAATTTCAGGAATAGAAAGTCAAATTATCATGGCGCTATAATAATAACTGAAGTATTGACAATTATTCAGATGGAGTAGCATTACCTGGGTATTTCAGCACCTTCATGAGAAGACATGGCATTAATGAAGTTCTTCATGCCTTGCGTTACAGCAATCAGACTGTAGCCAGCTTCTTCCTCCTGCACCTCCTCATCAGGCTGTGCCGTCTTACGAGCGCCATCACTCACCCTTCGACTTCCTTTCTCCTCAAGCAGCCTCTCCAGCTCCTGAGGTGAGATGTCCAACCACGCATCACCTACCGGGGGAGATTGAGAGGACAATACTTGATTAAGAAAAGACTCGATTAAGAAAGGCTCAATTCACAGGCTAGATTCACTTTCAGCATAAGCAGAGAAAAGACTCGATAAGCGCAGGCCAAAGAGAAAACAATCCTCTTTTAAATAGGAGAAAAACGGGTACATACTGTCCTCTGGTGGTAGATGTGCCTCTTGGTTTTTGAGGTCTTCCAAACTGAAGGAGGAGCCCTCCAAAACTTTCAACACTTCATCGCCAGGATTATGAATATCAGGGCTTGAGAAAGATTAAAATGATATATACCTATATTATTTAAAAGTTTGGACTCAGTAAGATTTTCTAATGTTCACCAAGGATACATTTATTTAATCAAAATACAGTAAAAAAATTGCGACTCATATTATTCTAACTTATATTAATGGCAAAAATGTTGAAAAGATTATTTGATGAATAGAAAGTTCAAAAGAATTTTATAACAATGCAGAAGTCTTTATTGCCAATTTTGATCAATTTAATTTAATTTCTGTTAAATGATAAAACAAAATGTCCTAGAATTTTCATTAAAAAAAGGTTTAAAGTCAGTTATTTATATATTTTTCTGTAGTGTATCAGTAGGAAATATCAGTTTACATTTCCAAGCATTCCTTTTGCCGTTAAGTGTAATAAATCAGTGAGATTATTACAATTAATGGCAAAAAGAATGCATGGAAATGTAAACTACTTTGCCACACAGAGAAAGTTAAATTAACTCTGTGACAGTAAACTATAAATAAAAAAAGCCACTCTCACCGATGAGTGCTGGTTACCGACTGCCTGAAGAAACTTTCTGCTGATGTCAATAAGTCTTTGTATCGAGCAGATCCTTCTAGTTCACTCTGGGTTCACAAAAATAGTCAAACACATCAGCAAAATCTATATCCACACACACAGATCAAATGTATCTCTCAGGGAAAGGAATCTTTGCATTATCTGCTTCAAGTATTACTTCAAGTAACACGGAAACTCTTTCCTACCTTAAAGTATCCATTCTTTTTAAGGCTATCTAAAAAGCCTCTCCATAATGGGTTACTGCTGACTGAAGTCTCTTGCTCTGATGAAGACTGACCGCTTTTGGAGCACATGATTTCAAAGCCATGGGCCTTAGGCATGAACAGAAGGTAGAATACATTAGCACCATGTACTCTAGTTACAAAATGTATTACATGACAAATTGTATTTCTGAGCATATAAAAAATTCATTCCAATGGCACAATTTTTAGAGAAAAACACAATCTCTATGAAATGAGATCTGCATTTTAATAGTCAGCTTTCTCTGTACACGACTCACCAGTTTCATTCCCAGCTCGTGAGCTCTGTACTGGGGATGAGAGCGGGCGGGAAGCGTGAAACCACTCCGCCGATCTGGAACAAAACTCTGTTGTTGCAGCTGTGCGTACAAGCATCGAGTAAACTTCACCTACAGGAAAGGGGGAAGGGAACAGGTTTGTAGTAACTGGAGGAGTTCTCAATAAAATATAACTGTTTAAAAGTTTGGAGTTAAAAAGTAATTTATTCCTGTGATGGTTTCAGCATCATTACTCCAGTCTTCAGTGTCACATGATCCTTCAGAAATCATTCTAGTATGCTGATTTGGTGCTAAAGAAACATTTCTTCTCATTGTCAATGTTGAAAACAGTTGTGCTGCTTAACTTTTTTGGAAGTGGGTTCAGCAAGTACTTTCCCACATAAAGATAAATTCAGAACAAGAACAATTTTGACTGCTTCTTACTGATGTCATAACTCTGGTGTCAGGAGGAAAGGTGCGGAAAGTTCGGCAGGCCTGGAGGTCGACAGGGTCACGCAAATAGAACGCAGACACAGCCGGGGCTATAAGGTCAGGCCTCCTAGACAACACCACAGCGATGCCCGCAGGCACGTAACAGTGGGCACGGTGGAAATTCTGCTGGATTTTATCCGGATACCTGCACACATACACAAACAACTGAGTTTGTAAAAATGAGTAACAGAAACAACTGAATTGCTTATTTGAAAGTGCCCCTATCATGCGATTTTAAAGGTCTCCTATAATAGGTTTACATGCATTCAAGGTCAAAAAACACATTGTTTCATAACATACATTGCAGCACCACCTCTTTTCTCACAGTATCTGAAACGGTGTGTATCAGAAATGTGACGTTCATTACCATATTAGAATTTTAGCTCCGGAGGCCTCCTCCACACTTGTATACACAGTGATACGAACAGTAACAATGGAGTCTGTTTTACCGTATCAATCCGAGCACGAGTCCTCATTCTTTGGAAGTGCATGCATGATGCAAAGTGGATTTGCTTTCCTAAGCAGAAAATTTGTCGACAACACGAACCAATCTCTTCCAGGCCTCAGCCACAACTACAGTGTTTGAGGGCGGATTAAAGTCGACATTGCTCAGGGGCAGCCAATGAAGACCATAGACTGGCATTATGCAAATGTTACAAACCTACACAAGTTTGTGCAGGAAGTGAGGCTGAAATTCCTGACGGCTTGTTTCAGGCAGTTCTGAATCAGTTCTGTCTTTTGGGAGATAATTACTCCATTTATCGTGCACTTTGATCTCTGAAACTTTGCAGTCCTTTAACATTCACAAACAGCTATATTACACACTACATGAAAGGTAATATCTGAAAGAGCATAATAGGGGCATTTTAAACAATGACATCACTCTCACCCATCCAGCCTCCTGGCCAGAGCGGAGCGTATGGGCTGTTTGGCTAAACAGCTCTCAGTGTGTGAGTGCAGCACCTCTAGAGCCTGACCCACAGCAGGCACCGAGTCTCTAGGCCAGCCAACCTCTCCAGAACGTGTACGGTTGGGTAATATGTGCAGCTCTCCCTGGTACAGGAACACCTGAGAAACACAATTACAAACATTACAAGTCATACGCCAAGGGGAACAGACTATATATGCACTATATACCCAACAATAACAAGAACAGCCTTACTTCTAAAAGAGAGAGAGAGAGATTTGTATAATATGTTTTTCCTGCAAAAGATAATAACCATCCATCACTGATTAATACAAACTGTGGTGATAGTGCTGGGATCAAATGATACTACAATGGTCCTAAATGTGTAAGAGCCACAAGTTACTTATTTCTTTATTGTGAATAAAGTGTATCATAATATTTCTGAAAACTTGAAAATTAAGCTCCAATAATATTGCTTAATGATGGTGACGTCATTTACTGCAATTACCGTTTAACGAAATGTAGGATTGGGTAGTTTTTTTGACAGTGTTATATTTTTGTTTGCAGTTAATAAACAAGTTACTGCAATATTGGATGTTATTCGAGTTCAACTCATCCTCATATATAACGGCGGTCCACAGGAATGCAACAAATCGTTCGGATTGATGCACATCAGTGGCATTTGCATGCACTTTAAAGAATACCATGGTCCAAAAATCATAATATCATGGTACTAGTATTTCCAATTTCCAATACAAACCCTGTTTTCACTGCTGTCAGGGTCCAGCCACTTCGGCAGGTGTTCAGCGGCTTCAATCAGAATAAACTGTCCATCATTATCATAGACAACAACAGCTACATCACTAAAGGTGCGCGTGATCTCTTTTAGCAGGTAAACGATGAACCATTCATCCTCCACATTATCACCAAACTCAGTAACACCACCCAGGTGTGCAGGCACATCACCTATGGAGAGAGAATGAAAAAAATGAAGTGAACTATTTATAAAGGCCTCTTTGCAAACACATAATAAAATAAGCAATTCTGTGGAGCGTATACATTCGTGACCAACAAAAAAAGAATGGCAGAAATTGTACTCTCTCACACACTCACGCATATGTGTGTGTTTATTACTCTTACCTTTCTCAGGGTGATATCTTATATTGAAGGGCTGATGTTGCCAGATGTACGGCACCAGAAGAGGGGCGATCTCAGCGAGGATGTTCTGCAGGATCTGTTTAAGGGATTTCTCATTGGCTTCTGCGTCTGATGGGTCAGGGTGAGCCAGAAACAGCTGATACTGGACCGCGTCTTCTGGAATGGCAGGTCTTCTCAAAACATCCATGTTCATGTCTCATTATACCATAAAGCTAAGGGGAGCAGCACAGATCACGTCACTGATTTGGTTCGAGGTTAATGTAACGTGCAGACGCCATACATTATTACAGTTTCAACAGCATACGATTTATGTTCATGTAACTTAGATAACTTACAAGTCTGGAAATTACCTGTGAGAGTTTATTAGTTGTTGTTCTTCTCCTTCTTCTTGTTGTTTTACGGCGGGTAAATTATACTATATTTATTGCTTGATAAAAATAAAACTGCTGAGAATGACGGTCATGTGGACATCTTGACTTGTTTTGAGTCTGAGCTCGCGGGATTTTCCTTACACGCCCCGGAAGTGTCGTAGTTTAGGATACAAGTCCTCAGTTCAAAATAAAGGTCCTTTTGAGCCATTTGACCTTTTGAGGTTAACACAAAATATGAATGTGTAATAAATAAATGTGTTTATATTTTACATTTAGTTTATTTACTTATTCCTCTTATTTTAGTTAAAAAAAAACTAAAATAACTAAAATACAATTTAGCAAAATCCATCTCTAGGGTTAAAACTTTATAGTTTTAACAGATAAATGCTAAATTAAATTTATTAAGTAGGTATAATAGTTCTATTCAGCAAGGATGCATTAAATTGATCGAAAGTCACAGTGAAACATTTATAATGTTACAAAATATTTTATTACAAATAAATTATGCTCTTTTGAACTTTCTGTTCATCACAGAATCCTGAAAAGAAAAAATGTTTTGGATTCTGAATGATTTCTGAAGGATAATTGTGACACTGAAGACTGAAATTTTCACAATTTCATAATATTACTGTTTTTAGTGTATTTTTATCATATAAATGCAGCCTTGGTTAGCATAGCCTTCTTTCAAAAACATAAAAAAAATTTTTTTAAAAACCTAATTCAAACTGAACCCAAATCTTTTAATGATAGTGTATACAAATAAATTTTAATTAAATGGTTGTTTGGTTATATCAAAGTTAGACACTAGAGAACACAAGGAAAGGTTAGTTAGTTAGTTAGGAACATAATTTATAGGTGTATTTAAAAAGAATCCCAAGCAAATGCTTGATTGGAAGTCAGATGATTCAGTCCTTGTCTCTGACAGAGTCATACCTCTTTTGGCCTTTACGTCTCATCTTTTCCCCTGTGTGTTGATCTGGCCATCAGAGTGTCTCTATGGACCATTTAAACACATTATTTAATAAATCTTACACTTTAAACAGGTCCATTAGCTAGGTCCCCATGACAGTTCTTTATCAATTTTGGAAATCCAGCCCCAGGTGTGCATTAGAGTGTGCATTAGAGAGAAACCTGCACCTGCCCTGTGGTCGCAAGACTCCCAATGACGAAGGAGCATTGCAACTCATTTTAAGAGGACTGTATAAAGGAGACCAAGAACAACACACTTCATCTTGATCAAAGACAGCAGGTAAGACTTTAAAATTCTGTATCACTGTAAAATATTATTTTCTTGATTTGTTATCACAACATTTATCTTTTGTCAAATTAATGTGGTTCAGATAACATAATATTTAGAATTTTCATTTATTAATCTCCTTCATTGTATTAACTTATTTTTTTTTATTTCAATGAACTCGAAATTTTATGGCAACCAGGTAACTTTTTTAAGTTCAACCAACAATCTTTTTTTTTTTTCAGTGTAGTGTTTTCTGAATATCTTTAGATTTAAACTTAACTTTAACTAATTTAAAGAAATGACAGATTGCAACCTGTTTATATTTGAAGTTACAGCAACTTGTATTTAATTGCTGTATCTTTGTACCCACTGCTTTCACCTCTTAAATAGACTTGAATTTCATTTATAGATATTTATATTGTTTAGAGAAAACAGGCCTATAGTATTTCTGTGCATGTTTTGAATGGTTATGTTGAGCTGTTGCGTAAATTGTTAGACAATACATTTTTCGCCTCAGACTCAAGTTTGAGCTGTACTCATATCAATATAGATATTGATATATCAGTATTTTTATGTTAAAACAGCTCCTACAGCTGAATTTAAATTAAACAGCACTTTTAATCTTCTGTAATTCTTCCATTTTTCTTGTTTTTATTTTTACTTTTACTTTCTTGTACAGCACTTTGGCCAACCCAGGTTGATTTTAAAATGTGCTTTATAAATACAATTATATTTGATTGGATTAATATTAGTATACTATAATCAATAATTTTGTTCCAATAGATTTATAAAACCAAATAATTGGATAAGATTGCTTTTTTTTTCATTCTAAGATTTTTTTTTTTACTAAACTAAACAATTTTCATATATTTTATATGAAAATTTACATGAGAGTACGATTTTGCCTATTAAATGTTTTTGTTTCAGTTTTAGCATGGAGTGGAAAGGAAGGGTGCTGGTCCAGTTGTTAATGCTAGTGTGTGTGTTGGAGGTTAGTCTTTGCCAGCACTGGTCATACGGTTGGCTTCCTGGCGGAAAGAGAAGTGTTGGTGAAGTGGAGGCAACATTCAGGGTGAGATTATCCTCTTGTCCTCTTCTGTCTGCTGTCATTTTGAAAAAAAACAAAAAAAATTATTAAGTATGGGAGACCGGGAGTAACACAGGGTGGACATCAAAAACTAAGAATATTAAAAGTATTGAGATGTGTGAGTAAAAATCTGTCTCTGTCAGATGATGGATGCTGGTGACACATTGCTGTCTATTCCTGCGGACACTCCAATGGAGCAGCTTTCACCTATACACATCGTAAGAGCCTGACTGTTCCTCTTTCTTATTGGAAAACATCAGCAGCTTCATTTCCCAGTGTGAAACTGTACTTGATCAGTGATCTCTCGTCTATTGTGATTACAGATGAATGAGGTGGACGCTGAAGGTTTGCCTCTGAAAGAACAGAGATTTCCCAACAGACGAGGAAGAATGTAAAAGCATAAAAGATGAAGATGAACCCTTGGAGCCAATGATAATACAATTTTGTGTTATTCCATGGGAACAGCATGTTTTATGATGTCCTGATGAAATATCCTCCTCATGGTTTTAATAAAAAGCCTATACTGCACTAGAGGTGCATATTTGTTCAAAATCAACCCTCGTTCATTTATTATTATACATTAGGCTAAATGTTTTGGGAGCTGAAGCAAGAGTAGCACCAAATGCCTTTTTTCCCCTCAAAATACAGACAAACATTTAGGCTGGGCTTTACATCCCAACTGTGCTTCCACGTCATGGCGCTCGCATGTTTACACAGTGATTTTACAAATGATTTGTGACATTTATAATTTGTGTACTTTGGAGATTAGTCATTTATGCTGATATTTACTATAGCCTATTAAATGTGTATAGCCTATTAAATGTTTAGGGGAGACCTGGGACAGTTCTCTAGCTTTGCATGCATGCTAACTTCAAACCTACATGCTAAAACTTTTGTTAAATTATGCCTGCCCTGTTAATACAAAATCACGTGAGTTTTTTTGTTGCGCAATGAGGGATTTATTACTAGGCCTAAATATGTTTCCAGCATAGTTTATGAGCATGTCTTCTAATCAGATAAAAACATTATGAGCGCATTCGATTTTTTTTGTGCACATTTTTAGAAATAGGCTAAATGCGCATCTCGGCAAATGTAGATTGTGTGGATCTTATTTCAGCAAACCTCTCTTTTGTTACATCAATAGTGTTACAACTCACCTCAGTGGTGGGGTAACAACGGGAACTCTATAACACACAAAATCTGTGATTGTGTTGTACATGCCCAAGAGGGTTATATTTGAAGCAGACAAATATAGCTACCATGTATAGAGATGTAGCATCCCCGCGGTCTCCCCACATAGATTATCCGTTATCTTGTTGCATTTGTTAACGGCTATGGACACCTGACCGATAATATGATTAAAACTGCATTATATCAGATTGGTGGTTCGAATCATGCGTTGTAAACTACGAAAACTGAATCAAGTAGCCTATGCTATAGGCTAATGCGAGAAACAAACACGAATCTGTCTGTTTAACTGACTTCAGCTTTAAGTTTAACTTTCAGTAAAGCAATTACCATGACAATAAAAGTGTCAACAATCTTTGTCTCAGCAGCTAGGCGGTAAATAAACATTACCTTTTAGCGATTGAACATGTAGTCCTTCTCCAAAAGATCTTCTAAATTTGGATTCTGATTACACCTTTGATAGCCGTTAGTGATGATGACTTTGCTCCACATAGTTCATAAAATGAAGAAAATTCATATGTGAGTGTCAGACGTGAATGTGTGAGATCTGGCATTGCCTCTTAACTGCACAATGGTGTGAGTCTGACCTATTAATCAAATTTAAGTGCAATACATTATCACCTGAGAGCGTAAAAAGCAATGAAGTACACAGCATGATACATTCACATTTGACAGAAACAAATCTGAGAATCAGGTGTCAAAGTTGAGGGTTAGTTGAGGTGGAGCAAAAAGCTGCTCATAAAGATTTTAAAAATAAAATAAAGTCTGAAGCTTTTCTTTAAGTAACCCATATAAATGATGTGTCCTGACACATTAAATGCTTTGAAGATTAAAACACCAGCATGGGACTAATGCAGCACAGGGATCATATTGTAAATAACCATCATTCTGTCAATCAAAAGAGAATCTTTAGACTTTAATCAGAGTTTATTCTCATTCTGAACCATTAATCCAGTTTGATCACGTCTTACCCTGACAAATGACTTACAGCAGACTAATTACACGGATACTCCCCTAGATGGTTTCCCTTGTTCAAGTGAATCGTGGTAATATAATGTTAAATCGAAATGTAAAATCTTATACCTTACATGGATTTAACAGTTTTAACTCATTTGTTAGTGGTCTTATCCTCAGCAGATTAGCTTTCCATCTCTGCTGTCATGACATTTAAAAAAAGCATCACCCAACATTGCTTCATTTTTACTCAATGTTTCTATAAGTTTCATGCAGTTTATATAGGCTCCGTATCCCATAAATTTGGTCTAAAAAAAAAAGGTAAACATTTTTCTGCAATTAACCGTTTAAAAACAAAGAAAGACAGACTTTATGTTATGTAACTACTGCTATTAATTTCCTCATGTTTAGTGTCCTGTTACATTATTTTATAGCATAAAGGAACAAATTCAATATAAATACAAATTACATATTAACACACGTTACCCAATGTTTTTAAAAAATATTATATCATGCATTTTCACGTTTATTGTACAAAATGACATATTACTCAGGGTTTTAACAATAAAAACAAAACAGTTCTGGTAACAAAATAAAGTTATTTTGAAAAAAAAATAGAATTATAGAAATGATTAGAGTATACTATAATGAATAGAAAATAAAACAGCACATTTTTTTCTGATCATGTACTAAAAAGAAGAAAATAAAAGAGTTTCAGACATGTCACAGGAAATTAATACAGATATAGATTAAGACACCTCTCTCACAGAGTCTACAGAGTTATGATAACAGCTCCCACACTTCACTGAATGATTTGATATTACAGGGAGGGTTTGTGTTCACTGAGCACGATCCAACTGTTTTTCTGTCAGGCACAAATTGCTGTTCTGTAAGGTGGCATGATGCCGTATGTGAAGACTTAGTGAGAGATCAGCACAGCCTGAGGCAGTGGATGCAGCTCATGTCACATATGATCAAACACAATATAATGCAGTAGCACACTACTGAGTGTGGATATCTCACCAGGGACGCCCTTCTTTCATCCTCCCATTAAAGAGATCACAACTGTGTGTTTGACATCCAGAGGAACTAAGAACTCTTTTGAAATACGTGACTATTTGACCCTCGGCCATTTGAAAAGTTGTGGAATGAAATTAAATTCTTTATGTAATAAAATAAAAACACTCAGATGTTGGTAGGGGAAATCTTTGATAATTGTGCTTGAGAAAATAAATGATTTTTCATTATGACACATTATGGAGGAACACAAAATAAAACTCGCTACTGATAATAAAAAAATACTAACGTCTGGTACACATTTGCTGGTATATTTATCAGTTTGACCAAATTGATTTTGCCATCACAGGAAGAAATTACATTTTAAAATATATTAAAATAAACAGTTATTTTGAGCTCTAACAATATTTCACAATATTACTGTATTTTTTGATCAAATAAATGCAGTTTTGGTGACCATATGAGACTTTTTTCAAAAACATTAAAAAATATAAATTTAATATTTCACTCTTTTGACTGGTAGTGTAGATAATTGATCCAGCATTAATAAACACCTAATTTGCTATATAGAGCTGTTTATTTGCTCAAACATTTCTTATAAAACTCTAGTTAGCATAACTTATATAAGCATAACTTACTGCAAAAAATATCACATATGAATTTCAGGAATAAAAGATTACAAAATATGCAACAATAACAAGAGAAATGACAATTTATTTAAAATAATTTTCTGTAATCCTTCGGATTAAACCTCTTGTTTATAAAATTATTTTTCAAATCACATTTAACAATGTCAATGTAACACTGACAACCATAACACCACCTGCTCTCAAAAACACAATTTCAATTCCTCTAAAACTATAGACAATATATGGATTATAACAAAGAGTTTGTTCTCTCAATTGGAATATAATTTCTCCAAACAATCAAAAATCTGTCATAATGTTTTTCAAACTCAGACTTCATAAAAAAATAAAATAAAAAAAAAAAGCAGCATGAAGATTTTGGGGTCCATCTGATGGATTATTCACTCTTTGAAGCATTGAGCTCCAATGCTTTTTTCTCATGAGTGAGCAACCAAACTTTAATATCATCTCCCTTTCCTCCCATGTATGATCCACTGTCCCCTGAACTGCGCAGCACCCGGTGGCACGGCACTATCAGTGGAATCTGAGAGATCAACAGAGAAAAAGATGCATCAGATGAGATAAATCAATCTGTCATGATGATCATTCCAACTCACAGGGTTTTTCTTCATGGCTGAGCCCACGGCTCGCACAGCATTTGGATTCCCAATCATTTCAGCAAGCTGCTTGTACGAGACCGTTTTCCCAAGCCCCACTTCCTTCAACAGAGTCCACAGCACATTCGCTTTAAAAGAATCTTATAAAGAGAGACAGGGAGAAAAGCAGTGAAAAACAGTGGCAGTGTTTCTCAAAAGCATCGTGAGCCGAGTTGATCATAGAGACGATGGTTCTACGATCTACTTAGGCTTAAGATGTTTTTGAGAAACGCAGCCCTGGTTATTACTTTAAGGTCTGGTTTCACAGACAGGGCTTAGATTAAGCCAGGATTAGACCTTCAATTAGGACATTTAAGTAGCTTGTGCTTAGAAAAAAAACATTACTGGTGTGCATCTTAAGAAAAAACAATGGCACTGACATATTTTAAGATATGTAAGTGCAAGTTGCTTTCAGTTAAAACAGCTCAAACATGCATTTTAGTCTGGGACTAGGCTTAAGCCTTGTCTGTGAAACCAGGCATAAATGAGTCAGAGGTGAAGTGGGGTAATGCGTATGTGACTAACCGCTCTGCATTTGTGGATGGTGTATGGCAGGCAGAGGAAGAGTGCTGATGGACTCGGGTTTCATGAAGTAGCACTGAAGCCAGTCAACACAGCACTGTAACTCAGGACTCATTTCTGACTGGCCAACGGGGAGTACACTACAACAGGATACACTTAAAGTCAGCATGAAACGGAAGTTGCTTCCCTATAGTAACGTATATCTGAGTGAAATGGCATCGCGAACAAGGAAAAATGTAGGACGGGGCTTGATTTTGACCATCGAGAATTAATTGGGTCATTGGATAGTTGTGGTTTGCTATTGCTTCGATCTCATGCAAGTGACAGGTTGTCCCGTCCTCATGCCAATAAACATGTCATTAGAGAAGAGATGTTATTGGCAAAAAGTGTGGGGTGAAAGTTATTTTGTGAGGGCACATGAATTTAAAAATAATAATAATGATGTGCACGGATAAATAATTTATATTAAATACTGCAAAATTCCATAAAAAAATAAGAATTGTTAATTTTGACCACTTAAGCTTTCAGTGTTTATGTGAACATCTTTAACAATTAAAATCAAGCAATTTAATTCACAAACGACATCCCCTAGTTTATTATAATACCAGTTGTATACTACCATCAGAACCTGTGGCATGCAATTAATCACCACAGAATGTTGACTCATACATTTATTTTTCAGTTTGTAAAAAAACTGCTCTAATGGA
This sequence comes from Alburnus alburnus, assembly GCA_029874995.1. Lineage (NCBI taxonomy): Eukaryota > Metazoa > Chordata > Actinopteri > Cypriniformes > Leuciscidae > Alburnus > Alburnus alburnus. Next base: position 13,412 of record JAPMNU011372836.1, read on the forward strand.
ATTTAAGAAGTCAATATGGCAAGGCATTCAGGAGGGTTTAAAACAGAAATGTACATCATCTTATAAATTGCTTAACTTGATTCAGAGTTTCGAATAGCTTCATTGCTCCCATAACTGCACTTTAAGTATGGTTTACATGTTGTTATTGGGTGCTGCTGACTCAATTTGTGTGCATGTTTGTGAGTTACCTCTCCTCCTTATCTGTTCCCAGTTTGATATTAATGGTGTGGACTCCCTTCTCACAGCCGCTCAGCAGGATCTGCCCCACTGGCGAGCAGAGAATCACATCACGCAGCACACAATGACCGCTGTCAGTCATCGCAAACTACACACAGCAAGCAATCTGTTGTCAAAACCCCGTCAAACACATGCAATATACTAAAGTCATGTGTAACGCACACAGCCACGACAACCAGGTGTCACACACAGTCTATGGTCACACATCATAATCCCGCACGTGCACACAAAATATCAAAAGTTAGTTTTTTTGCGCACAGGTAAAATGTCACAGTTAAATATCACCGACAGTTACTGCAAGATGACATTATTTTATTGCAGTTGTGAGCAGTAAAATAATTTTACCTACACGATTACAACGACGACAGGTTTTTTTATATATATCTTTGGAACATGACAGAAAAAATTCACTTCCTGCTTAGAAAATGTACTAAACAAAACAGGAGAACTGACCAATCACAGCACAGCATGTTTGTGCTCAGTTCTGTGATTGGACAATATTGCTCTCAGCCAGCCTCTCTGATGCAGTCCGCCGAAAGGGGGCCAGTAGTGGTATGATACTATATTTAATATCCATAATTGACATATGTTGCTCTAGCAAGTCTTATTAACAGAAAAAAGCCAATAATCTTGAATCATATACCAACTCTTATTAGTTAAAATAAAGGAGATTTCAATAGACATTTTGCACATAATTTCATAAGACAAATGTGTCTTGTGTGTGTGTACACTGTGTTGTAAAGGGTTTTGAACATCGACAACAGTGGATAATTGTGGTCATGACACAGTTATCACACAATTGTGTTCTTTGGTGTTATGAGTGTGCAGCCTCCTAATGCACAGGGAGGACACACTCAGATTTATGAGAGACAAACTCCATATTCAGCATTTGATTTTATTTCTGATGCCTCCTCCTCATAGTAAAACTTGATGGTTGGGAGGGCTTATCTGAGAATTCAGGGAAGTATCTTACAGAAAACAAGCGGAGCTGCCTCCCATGACACAAGCAATTCTCAACAAATATGAGAATTTAATGAGACATGAAGAATAGTCTTGTCGAGATAGGGGCCATGTGGAACCTGGGATTCAATGAATCTTCATTAGAAAATAACTATTTTCAGTGTTAACAGTTAGTCAAACATGAATCTATGTGTTTTTACCATTTTCTTTCCCTTAAATAGTAATATGTTTTTTGAAGACAAATGTTCTTGTAGGAGAGTAAGGAAATGTCTTATATATTGGTATTTACAGAGTGATGGGAAAAGATTTCCTCATACAATACCGTTCAAAGGTTTGTGGTCACACTTTTTTTTTTTCAACAAGGGCAAAAGATTTACAAAATGTGACAGGAAAACACCACTTGTTCCACAAAAATATTAAGCAGCACAATAATTTTCAACACTGATAAAAATAAATGTTTTGAGCACCAGTTCAGCATATTAGAATGATTACTGAAGGACCATGTGACACTGAAGACTGTAGTGATGATGCTGAAAATTACAGGAATAAAACAGCCTTGCCATCACAGGAATAAATTACGAAAACAGTTCTTTTCAATTGAAATAATATTTCACATTATTATATCAAATAAATATATATCAAGTAAATATTGAATGTCTTGGCCACATAATACATATTGCATATTGTTTAGACACAGAACAAAAAAATTGCTTTATCACCAACCAACATGATTTAACATATAGTTTCTTGTTTTTGTATTGCTTGCACTGAGAAAACATTCAAAATGCAAAATAGATGTTGTTGTTCCCCCACCACAAAGAGATTCCTTCACTTCTGAGTTTGTCCATGTGAGAGAGCGACTGGTGTCACTAGTCCATGCAAGGCTGTAAAAGACAAACAGAATAGACATGAGTCTTGTCAAATGTTCACACTCCACAAAGTTATATGTGTATGCTCTTCACACTTCGTACTCCCTAAGGCTGTGTGTGTGTGTGTGTGTGTGTGTGTGTGTGTGTGTGTGTGTGTGTGTGTGTGTGTGTGTGTGTGTATATACACGAGAGAGGAGTTGAGTGTATGTGTGTTGTGCTCTCACCGTGCAAATGGGAAGACTTGAACTTGCTGTTGAAGACTGCATCTTAAGAACTGGAGCAAATGCACTTTTTTGCTTCACTATAGAACCACAAGAAAGAGAAAGAAGACAAGGAAGGATTAAATAAACATGTGAAAATATATATTTGTCTTCAGGAGTGTAAATAATTGCTTATGATCATTACATATGCAGTTTGACCATGATTCAGTTTAATAATGTCATGAAAAGCAGAAGTAGAAAAGTTAGCTAAATTTGTTAAGATACATTTTGAATGTTGGCTTTTTTGGAGGAAAAAAAAGTCTAAAAAAGTCTTGACGTAGAAGAGAAAGACGTGTTCTTACCGATGTAGTGTTGTGTGTCCTCTGTGGGACTATCTATGAATGCTTGTGTGGCAGCCATGGAGAAGTTGGGCACAGAGGAAGTTTGGCGTCCGTGTGTTTGTGTGTGCCCGGCCATGGATGGGTGTGCGTTTGAGTGTGTGTGCCTTGGAATGTTGGAGTGAAGGTGCGAATGTGCGTGTCCATTCACGCATGTGTTGATATTAGTGAACTCAGACTGTTGGGATGTGCTGCCTAAAACAAAGCCAGTGTTTGAACTCCGACTGAATCCCACTGAAAGAGACATTCATTTATTAAAACACTGTTGTGGGGCATTTGTACCATACGCACATGCACACATACTGCATACCTCGTTCTACATCCTGTGATACCTCTGTGTTCGCAGTTAACTGTCCATTAAAAGAGTTTACACCCATTATCCTGTGTGAATTTGTGTGGGATGGGTTTCGTGGGCTCCCATGGAGTGCCTCTGCTATGTCGGACGCACGCTTCAGAATCATCTCCTATTGTCAGGCACAGAAGCACAGAAATGACATCACTTCCCACTCTGGATTTCAGCAGCAATCAATATTATTTACAAGTATAAGTGGATCCTTCTTAAAGGAGAAGTTCACTTTTAAAAAAACTTTTGCTGATAATTTACTCACTCCCATGTCATCCAAGATGTCCATGTCTT
>JAPMNU011372882.1:0-11432 GCA_029874995.1 Alburnus alburnus
GGCAACCCGGATGCTGAAACACAACTAACTTCGTGATTGGTAGATAGGTGGAGGGTGGAGCATCAGGCCAAAACACAAGATGCATACATCAACATCAGTTGAGGGCTGCAACTTCACTTTTTAAATGACAATATCCTGGCCATACTACTGTTGTCAGTGATATAAGTANNTGAAATGAACATGATTTCTTAATGTCTAGTGACATATCAGGGCCATTTTATGATTAATTGAAATAAATTTCTTACATACAGCTCCTTTAATATATTTGTGGAAACTATCATACAATTTTTTTTGTAACAATGTAAAAGTTTTTATTATAAATGTATTCTTGCTAAATAAAGGTATCAAATCAATATCTTTCAAAAAATTATAATGACTCAAACCTTTTAAAAGGTAGTGTATATAGATGAAGAAATTAGTTTAGATTGCATTGGAACGACATCAGAGTAACTGGTTTTTGGGTCATCTGCATCTGTAAGAATTCTAGCTACTTTTCTCCACATGCATACAAACATACACACACCTTACTGACTCTGTTACCTTGTCTTAGTTTGGTAAGGAAAGCATGTCCTTGAACTTTCTTTACCCTGTTGTGATGTGCAACTCTGCTGTGCCTCTCTCTCTCTCTCTCTCTCTCTCTCTCTCTCTCTCTCTTCTGTCTCAGCAGCCACCTGTGCTTCCTACAACTTCTCCTTCCTCAGTCCTCAGGGCCTCAATTTCTCCTCTCAAAGCTCTGCTCCCTTCTGGTCAGGTACTGCGCTTTTTGCTCATGCTTTTGCATCTTCCATGCCACCTCCCCCAATTCCTCTTAAATTTCAGTCGCTTATCCACATCCCTCCCCTGGTTGTGTTTTCAGCATCCTCTTGTTAGGGCTTCAGAAATGTATAAAATTCTTGTAATAATACAGCATTCATTTACATCTCACTCACAAATGTCAAATTGTCCGCTCATCTGTTGTATAAGCATTTAATGGCGCTCTTCAGCATTTTACATGCACTAATCTCCGGATGTTGTTGACAGTGTTCACGCCCAGGGTAGTCAGCACAGCTGTGGCACGATACAACTTTGCCGCTCGAGACATGAGAGAGCTGTCCTTGCGAGAAGGGGACATCGTCAAGATCTACAGCAAGATTGGTGGAGACCAAGGCTGGTGGAAAGGAGAGGCCAATGGCAGGGTAATAAAGCAAGCAAATGTTATGAGCAAATGAAAAATTGGCCAGTTGGCTATTTTTAAAGCAACTTTTTGATAGAAAATAGTTTATTGTTTGTAAAATATCCAGTTGGAATACATTGGCCAATCACATTAGAAGACCTGAATTAACTGTTGTATAATGAAAAACTGAGCAAAATTTGAACATTTATTCTTTGTGCGAGTCTGGGGTTGTATATTCTCAGATTGTGTTTCTGTTTTCCATTCAGATTGGATGGTTCCCCTCCACGTACGTCGACGAGGAGGGGGTGCAGTGAAACTTTGGAGTCACAAATCGTCCAATTGCTTTCTGATCCGCAGCCCTCTGAGAGGACTCTTCGGTTTCCAAGGCAACACCTAATGGAAGTCTTTTCGCTGGAAACATATTTTACAATGAATATTTGTACTTCTGTCTCTTTTCATCATGTACGAATATGCTTTTTCCCTTTCTCGGAATGTCTGTGTGATCTCTGTGAAGAAAACTGCTCGGAGTCTGTTTGTTCTCAGTGTCGGGAGGAGGAAACTGTGAACAGAGCAGAACTTAAAGTGGCCAAAGGACAAGCATGGCTTTAAGTTTGTACAGTAATACCTGTAACGTGCGCTGACGGCCACAGGGGTATAATGGGGGGGTGGGGACATATAAATAAATATATATATAAATATAATTTATTAAAGAGATATATCTATGATTAGAATTCAATGTTGAACATTTGTTCAACAGCACCAATGCAAAGAATATAGAAGAGCAGAGCAGATGCACTTTGCATTTCTTTACAGAGAGAATTTGCCTTAGTAAATGGTAATGCCTTTAGATGTGGAGGTAAAGAGATGGATTCAGACTCATCTTGCACATAGAAATTGGTACATCGACCCTGTCCAAAAATATGGTGCCTTTTTATACATGTCTTCACTCCCAACAGAGTCTGGTTTATATAGCTGCAGCATTAACGCCCTGTTCTGTAGTGGTGCTCTCTCACGACCCTATCCGCCCATTCAGCTGGACTCTGCTCAACCAGAAGACCATAAAAGAGACTCAACTATTCTTGGACTGAACTGAGCAGATGTCAGATCTGCTCATCATCTCACTGGAACAAGGGGAAGCTAACCGAAAGTTTTCAGTCGTGGCTGGAATTGCTTTTGCAGTGAAAATACAACCACCATCATGTCTTCCTCTTCCTTCAAGAGTATGGCAAAAGTGCAATGGAGTATCAGGAAGAGGTTCCTTAAACACTGTTAGCTGTGATTAGCATTTATTTCCATGTTCTTAGTGGTCCAGATTTGGACTGAAAAGGGAAAATTGAATGCTGTTCTGTGCACTGATTTTCATGAATACCCAGAGGTTTTTGTGATTTTCTTTTTTTCTTTTCTTTTTTTCGCCTTCTACAAGCACATACATATTGCCATTTCATGTTTCTCGTCTGCAGCCTGCCGCATTACAGTATCTTGCCTTACTGGTGGGCACTTGGTGCTACAGTCCTACATATTGAAATCCCTGAGTTAGGGCAGAATTCTCTCTTTTGCTGTTGTTGTGGACGAGGAGACCCACTGCTGAAGAACCTCAGCCATCAAGTGCACTTTATCTGTCCAGAGACCTTTTAACACAGGACACCACACTGCAGACCAGGACATTAAAATTTCATATTATTTAAAAAAAAAAAAAAAAAAAAATCAATGTCCTTATTTTTTACCTCTGGAGGGGGAAAAAAAGAGTATAAAATCCTTGACACTATGATCAGTGGTCCCTCAAAGTCTGATAATGAACATACTGTAAACTCCGTAAGTGCATGGATGTGTCCCTCAAACAGTCCTTGGAGAAAAACCTTTTGCTGTTGCCGGCCATCATAAATCGAACTCGTAATTATTGAGGTGGGAGAGTGCTGGACTCTAATAAAGCATCAGACATTTTAGCCGTGCTCCAGGCTTGAATACAGCAGTCTGCAGTGATGAAAGAGTGCAGCTCATGTCAAGGTAGCGCTGGCTTAGTACCTGTTTGTGCGTAGTGGACAAAAAAAAACCATTGCATGTGGTCATAGATATTACAACTGCTGTCCGTGGATCCTGAAAAAAAAAGATTAAAAAAAAAATTGTGTACATTTTTTTTGAATGGTCAGTTATTTGGAAACTGAGTTCTATCATGAAATAAATATTTCTTTTTTGCCTATTTGTGGTGTCCTCATTGTTATGATGGATGGATGGATAGTCATGTGTGTAGATAGTGATGGATGGAGATAGATAGGGCAATACCTACTGGTAGTTAATAGTGGGATGCAAGACTGCTCACTCCAACAGTACATTCTCTGATGTGTGTGTTTAGGATTGCCACTAGGAGGAGCCAACTTACTAGCCTTTTTCCATGACATTGAAAGCACCTGACATGATTTTGAGTTGAATTTTTCATTTAGCTTGTGAAAGAGTCTGTGAGACTGGTCATATGCCATGGTTACAGCTGTTCATACCATTTTCTCTAAAATACTGGCAGGAATCTAAGCACCATCTGTCACCATCACATCACGATCAGATCCACCATAATAGATCTGTTCACCAACTAACACAGCACCTACTGACAGAGCTTTTAGTATGAATATGTTAGCCTTGCTGTTATCAATAAGGTAGTGATCAAAACAATGACAGATTTCGCATTTAGAAGATATAAGCATTATCTCACTTCCGCCAATATGGATCAAATAATTTTGATAGACATCACTCTGCACTTCAGCTTCTCATCAGATTTTCTGTCCAATCACATATAAGCCTCTCACTGTGACACTATGGTATATTCACACCAGCCAGGCATAATTAACTGCAAGAGAAGGGTTGCTACAATATGTTACGAAGAGTCCATTTGGTAGAAGGAGCTATTTGGTGAGTATACGTTTTGTGATCTAGTTCATGATTTGGTTTTTAGTCAAAAGCATCCTTAGTAGTTTAAATCCCTTTTTAGCGGCATGTTCCATGAATATGGTGCACTTCTGTGCCCCATCACTACAATACACTAAACAATACATTAGAGACTAATCCCATTTTCTGTATTTCCAATGTAATAATTCTCATAGTCTATTGAATTGATCTTCAATGAATTGAAGTAAAATAAATAAAATCATTACCAAACATATTGAAGACAATGATCAAACAAATATTGTTCTCTAATTTATGGGAAATACAGTATATGCCTACATGTATTGTCTCTAGACTTAATTTAGGTTCTCTTTCGAGATCGGTTCACTTTGCATCAGTAGCTGACACTATTGCCAAACCTCTATTGCAGGGGTGCCCAGTCCTGTTCCTGGAGATCTACCTTCCTGCAAAGTTCAGATCCAACCCTGATCAAACACAACTGAACCAGCTAATTAAGATCTTCAGGAGCACTTGATATTCACAGACAGGTGAGTTTGATGAGGGTTGGGTCTGAACTCTGCAGGTAGATCTCCAGGAACACGATTGGGCACCCCTGCACTATTGCATTGTGCCAGTAAACATTATTGACCAATAATGATTGAGCGCTTGTGTGATGGGCTGAGCCATCTGCTTTATAACGCGCCACTGGGCTGTCATTGCCTGAGAATCTTTCTCCTTCAAGCTATTGGAATACAACTCTCGCCATTGATCTTCGCACTCAAAAGGATAGATAACACTCTATTTCACAGATTCCCTTCATGCATCTGGGACGAGCCAATGCCGAGATGGCGCTTGACAGGCCGGGCTGTCAACACTGCGAATAGATGACAATTGGGGTGCTGTGCACGAAACTCTGTTTCTGCTACCCCTCCGCCTCCCGCCACCATTGAAACGTGGGACAGGAAGCTTGAGGCTCCACTCTTATGCTGAAGACAGTTCTTCGCCCCTCCGATGGAGCCCACGAGCTGATCTCTTGATGATCTTGGTGCATCGGACGATGATGCGATGTCCACAACGGTCTCGGAGAAGGATGACTGGTGAAGCAGAAAGAGGACGGCCTTCCTGGCTGCTCAGACGGCCGATGCTGAGTTGTTAAGGGTCCTCACGAAAGTGGTGGAGGAGTTAGGCGTGGATTGGTCAGCTCTCAAGGAGTGAAGAACCATTTGGACAAGTTGTTTCTGCAGTTGAGCCACCAAGCTGCTGCTCCCCAACTCCCTGCTCCCAAGCCGTGAGCCTGAGCCAGTGTGAGACCCAAGACATCAAGGCACTTCCCTAAGCAGATGGACTCCTGCACTCCAGAAAGCCATCAACGGAGTCCCTACCACACTCCTGACAGTTGACAGTTGACTCCTCTCATTCCTCCATGCTCAGTAAGAAAGAGAGTCCACGCCCTTAAGTGGTACCATGCAGATTGTAAGTTCTGTGCTCTCCCAAGTTTACAGTGCAAGCAAGTGCCCATTTCGCGGTGCGCTCTGCCGGCCGTGTCGCTTTGGATAGTGAGTACGATAGAGAAAGACTGTGCGCTTCAGGTCGCATGCAGACCACCCCACTTTGTTGGTATGGTGACGTCAGCAGTATCGGACCAGGAAGCGCCAGTGCTCTGGCAGGAGACACATTCACTTCTTGGCTAGCGAACAAAAGAGGTGGTAATGCAGTTCCGATGGAAGAAAGAAGACAGACACAGCTCATATCTCCGTCTCTGTAAGTTACCGAAACGAAAATGAAAATGCGCCACACGCATTTGTGCAGCGCAGAGTGGTTCTTTCACACTGTATGACATTACAACTATTTGTCCAGCCCGGTTCTATTCACACAACGGAGGTTTGCAGAGAATGCGGTTGAGTCCTGAAAATTTATAGGTGTGATTTCTTTGATAGAATGCGGTTGTCACTACCGTAAATAACTGAACTGTGTGTGAATGCAACCATATTAACTCTTTCCTGACATTAACAGAATTGTCCGCGTTTTCACTGTTATACGATAGGAGGCGTTTACACATCTTCTGAAAGAGTACTGAATCTCCTGATCAAAACTCCCAGCAGGGGTTCAATCTTCAGCTGGCTGGCAGGAGCTGCCACTGGCATGTCACGTGACCTGCCAGCTGCCAGTCTGATTCTGGCATATCACGTGACCTGTCAGTGGCTGGCTAGTTGTCTGGCAGTCTGCCTTAGGCAAGTTTCAGAAACACATTGTTTTCTTTTAATGAATGTAATCTCACGCATTTATTCTTTAGTATTATTGATGTTTTTGGGCCAGACAACTAGCCTGCCACTGGCAGGTCAGGTGGCATGCCAGTGGCGGCTCCTGCCAGCCAGCTGAAGATTGAACCCCCACTCCAAAACACAGGCGAAGAAGCAGCAGAAACAAGTGATAGCATGTGCAAGCTGATACATATGTAATATAACGCAAGCATCAACATTAAACAGCATAAATGACTGTGTAAGCTTTAGGGATGTTGGACCCGATTTACTCCATCTATGTTTTGATCATCGTTCTGAATCCGTAAAAATGGGATTTCTCAGCATTTGTTGTTTTTTTATGAAACTTGATTAAAAAAAGAATGCATTAAGCTATAATAAAAGCAAATGCTCTTTTCTTTCTCTTGATATATTGCATGTTCAGATATTCATACAAAAAAATTCTGGGGTAAAAGAGGAGGTTCACAAAAAGTAGCTTAATTCAGCCTCGTCTTCTGTCTTTTTAAGCCCTATTCTATCAAATGTATGTCTTATTAGGCTTAATGTATGTTAATGCAGTCATTTCTATTAATTACTGATTTTTATTGATCCATCTTATCATTGTGCTCACTCAGTCTCCCAATCGTTTTGGCCGCATATCCTCCTGCGTCCTGTGTGTGGGGTTTTACACGCGTCACTGGAGCCAGTGGAGCTCATCTCATGCTGCTGCTGCTGCTGCTGTCTCACACACGCATGGACCATCAAATCCAGACAGGTATTGTAAACGCTGTACCCCTCTGAAGCCATGTCAACATCGCGCTTTGTCGGGTAAGTGTAAAAAAGTGCTTATTTGCAACATTATGAACATTATGTTAAAGTGAACTGAGGGATGCCTCGAATGTTTCGGGTTGCTACATTATTTTTACAAGCTTTTTTTGTTTAATATGTTTTTTGCGTATTATTTTCTGATCATTTGTCTTCATACCTCTTTTAAAAAGGTTAACTGTCGATCGATTACAAGTAATCTTTTTATTCAATTGATTTACACAACACGTAAAAAGTAGGCTAAGTGTAAACCGACACATGCGTTACTACTAACGGAAAATAAATCAGTCAGTGGCAGTGTTTTAAAAACCAGTGAGCTGTCTAGGTGCATTCACCGAGGGACAAGTTCTGTCTGCGCTTTTATTATTATCGGCTAGCTGTTTATTTGTCTATACACACGCGTCTCGCCGTTGCATCGCCTCTCCCTCTCGCTCCAAGCGTGCCGTTGAAAGTCGTTCAAGTTTCAAAAACGGGTCTTGAGATGCGGTCAGTTCCATTTGGTTACGCCATGTAAGTATGCCCAGCTGATTTTAAGCGAAGAACACGTCCTGTATGAACGGTTCTCAGACAGCATATTTGAGCATCATAGGTAGGCACACCCCCAAATACCGTCTAGATAAACATTAGTCCCTAAGGTTGTTCCAAACCGGTATGACTTAACTTTCCGAGGAACGCAAAAATATATTTTTAATAGTAGGCTATTTAACTGTTATTGTCGATATAGTGAATGTCAGTGGCGTCTAAAACCTTGATTTACAATGCATGGACAAATAATAATAATAATAATAATAATAATAATAATTATAATTTCAAAATAGCTTTGTTTGTGTTCCACAAAGAAGTCACACCTCTTATTGCCAACACTTTTGACAGTATTCTTACTGTTAGTCATATTATGAATATAATAAATTGACTTTATTAGTAGAACTCTGATACAGGGGTTCTCAAACTGGCCCTTGGACCCCCGAGGGTAGGCTATGCTAGGGAGTATTCATAAGATTAATAGTGTATTTTCAACAGCACCAGTTAAAAAAAAAAAAAATGTCAGCAAAACAATTATCAATTTAATACAAATAAATAATATAATTACTGATCAAATTTTAATAATCTTTGTCTTCATGGCAGTAATGACATAAAAGCCAATTGTTTAATTTAGAAGACAAGATGTTGTCACAGTATAAATGGGCCTTTATACATGAAAACTTATTGTTTTCTTTATATTTTAGGAAGCAAATCATCATTATTTTGGGGTCCTTGGTCTTAATGATTTGGTTATATTATTTACTTTATAGTATTCTCTTTATTATTTTAAATTTTTTCGTATTCCTTAAATGTGTCGTAAATGTTATTACATTGTCTATTTTGAATGTGTACTGTGTTGAATTATTTTGGTTTTTCGATTTTGTTATACGTCTTGTGGTAAAGGAAGTCTTTTATTTTAACATTCATATTGCGAGTGTGCTCAAACCATTCTAGTATGGAGCGAAGCCTATACACATGATCAGATTGTAAATCGACAGTTGAAGAGTCCACTTTTTTTTTTTTTTTTTTGCCAGGGAGCTACACTTGGGATCAAAAAGGCAGCGCCTCACAAATTGGATGAGAAAATAATATTACAAAAATAAAAGAATGCAAATATTAGGGTAGGCAATTTCAGAGCTGCTAGCAATAGCAAGCAAGCTTTGAAAGCACAAGATCACACCCTCCCTTCAGAGCGTCTCCAAAGCCACGCCTTCTTCAAAACACATGAGCAACTCAGCAGAGTTTGCAAAGCGTCACAAGATGAGCGATGGCGTTAAATTACCTCATGTCTCAAAGCACATAACATTAAAATAATAATGATCGTAAACAACTTACAGAGGACTTACTTTTGACCGACTGCTGCAGATTCATTTCGCTGTTGACAATGTTGAACGGACATTTTGTGAACGCAGCATAAGCTTGTTGTTTTGGTTCAGGAGGAACTGTAAAATATGACTGCTGTTTGTTCACTGCACCCGGTGCAGGGTATGGAAATACATATGTTAACAGGCAGATAGGACATCCTATCTCTGCATTTGGACCAAATGCAATGACTGGACTAACACGTTTTGGTCCTGAGACTTCCACAGAAGATATATCTACATGTTTTAATATTTAGACCACTTCTATTATTGATTGCTATCAGGATGTGAAGAGAGTTTCAACCATAGACTGTAAAAAAATATGGATGTAGTGTCCGTGACATCATCCGTAGGTTTCTGAAGAGCATTTTTGAAGCCCAAAGTGGGTGGAGCCAGCAGTTGCCATCTTGGTAGCGCGTCACCGTACACCACTCCCAGATAAACGAAAATTAGCAAAAAGTCTGGATTAGCTGAGGTGATGTGACGGCTAACAGACAGCAGACTAACAGCTAGTGTTGACAGCAGCGGCAATCCACCTGTCACTCAAATAATAATAATAATAATAGAAAAAAAACTCACTCAGGTGGCCATGCCATTCAGAACTTTAAGGCTTTATTATAATTTAAACTGATGAGTTATTAAAAAAATTAACCCCCCTCACAGTTGTCATGAAGGGCAAAATTAGCTAGACCAAAACCACTTTTTGCACCAGACTGTGTAAAAAAAATAAAAAAAAGATTTAGATTTGATTTTAATAAAAAGAACATTATTTCGATAATGTAAAAATACCTAATAGAATTGTATTTGGTTTCTCTTTTTTTGATGTAATGTTTATTTATGAAAATTTAGAACACCACTGTCTGATACACAATCCCTGGATTCAGCAGCTGAGACTCCTGTCTGTATTCAGAGCACCTCTCAGAGTTCTGCTGGGGGACATGACTTTTACCGCCGCCACCCTTGAGGTTGTGCCGACAAAACACAACATGTTTGGAGAGGATGTCAGTTACCTGGGAACAATAGTGATATGATGTGGCATTTTGGTGCAGTCCATAATTTCACACTTTGCCCTTTCCTCACTTTTTTTCCCATTTGCTTTACGTCTATCTTTCTGCTAGTCCCTCTTTCTAAATGTCAGGGCTCCGTCCATTACTGAGTCTCCATGAAGATTGTGACAGCAGGGCAGTACGTAAACCTTTTTTACACATAGTACTGGTAAGTTGAAAGTTTAGTTGAACAGGCCACACAATTGTGGCACAAGTGTAAAACGTCTGTTACCATCTTTGAAAACAACCATAAGTAGTGTCGTTCATTCTAAAACTGGTGGGTGACTGGCAAAGGACATTCATGTTGAATACAGTTTGAAAAAAGAAAAAAGTTTGCATGTCACAAAATAAACCACTGGTGTTGATGTCGAATTGGTGGTTAAGGGTGGCTGCAGGATATACTAACGTCTCTGAACTTCTCCTAAACCCAGAGTACGTGAATGTTGGTGCTGCCTCTCAATCTCATGTTTGTGTTATGAGAGGAGAAATCAGGGAGCAGGCCCAGCGCAGGGTGACTGACTCATTGAAAATCATCTCAGATGGTTAGATACCCAGTCATGCATTGAGATCTGAATGAGCTCTGTGCCACTCTCCCTCATGGCTGAATTTGATGGAATTGACATTGAATGCTCTGGAATGGTGTTGCTGCAGATGCTGCCAGGTCCACAGCAGTTGGTGAGGTGGTTTGTTTGTTTGTTTAATGAGTTGGGTTCATGAGTTCGTGTTTTTCATCAATACATCATGTTTACTTTTTTTTGCATGCCTGTCTGGAACCAGCTGTTAAAGTGCACTGTGCGACTTTTGCATCTTCATGACTTATTGTTGAATACATGGATGAGTAGTCTGTTGCCAAATGGATTCCACATTCATTTGCACTGATGCAAAGGAGTGTAAGCCCATCTAACGGTCCAAATGGGGGTTTCCGCTAAGACGGGTGAAAGTCCCTGCGCGGTACTGTCTTTCCTTTTACGCAACACAACAAGATTAAATGAAATGCATGTTATCATCTGTATTAACACGTTATTTCATCTGACTCCATAAATGAAAAAGGTTTTAATGATATCTGAGCATCATTAAAAGTGAGCGAATGTTTGATTATTCTTTTATTTTACCCGTTCCAGATTAGGAAACTATGTCGCTCAGAGGTCCTCACTTCTTCTGTTTAACGTGGGTCTCGCGTTCACAAGCATTAGTTTTGGTCATCAGACATACTGTAGGTAATTGCTATATACTGTACCTGAGATCGGTCACATTCACGTTTACACAATCAAAGATACTTTTGTATAGCCCCAAGGAATTGCATACACTTGAATTTAACTTAATGTTCAGTAGAGGTATGGCCACTATTACAGATATAAGCTGACCAACATTACTTCTCTTATAATAGCTTTGGATTGGCCATGGCGTGGTTTCCCAC
>JAPMNU011372930.1:96-15721 GCA_029874995.1 Alburnus alburnus
AAAAATTTCTTCACATTTCTTCTACTTAAATGACCTATTTTAAATACACATTCATCTTCCCAGAGGTGAAGTATCCCTTTAAGTACTTTCAGGAGGTGATTCACTCTATTTTGATCACTACCGTAGACATCAGTGTTCATTTCCGAACTATAAACTTATCTCAATTCTTCTGCGATATGAATATTTGCAACACAGATATAATAAAACTGTGTGCGGTTTCATAACTATACGTGACATTTGCTCTGGGTCAGCGGCAGCACAACGCAGGTTTGAATGTTCCAGTGTGATCTGATTCCTTAGACGGCCGAATCGTTGTCATTTGGGAATGAGATTGCCATCTTTTAATGATTAATCACACAGCTGTACCACAGACCTTATTTTTCTCATAAATGAAAAAAAAACATTATAAAATCCAAAATCTTGAGGGAACACTTTTAAAATTAGTCTTCCGGGATCAATAGAGTTCTATATAGAACACTAGGGTTCTTGACTCAATTTTTAAAGGATTTTAGAGGATATGGAGATATACAAAGAGAAATGTTTTAAATGATTGCATAATCCTTTTATGTTTAACAGGCTATTCCAATTTTTTCTAGAGACAAATATTTTTATGAGCCATTTCAATCATAAAATTGAATCACAATAACAAATTAATGAAAACCAAATCCATTGAATGATCCCATGATGGGAACCCATAGAAGGTTCTATATAGGAAGCACCTGACAGAAGCTTCTATATAGAACCAGATGATGATGTGTGGCCAATAGAAACGAGCCATATAATTGTGCTTCGCTGACTGTATTAACATACTCTGTTTCCAAAAGAAGGAAATTGTAAACAAAACACTTAATGTGAAACCCAAGTTCAGACTCATTAAATGATTTTCTGAACAAACATCTTCGACTTATCTTGAGGATGTCAGCAGGTGTCTGATCCAACTCTTCAAATAGCCCATTTTATAACACCTCTTTCTAAGACCACATAAAGTCTGGGGTTTCTTCTGAAAGCTGATTATTTCCATATGCTATTTATTATGGTTTCCCTGCTTGTCTTTTTATTTGAGGCTACTTGATATCTGTGCTAATTCTTTAAACAATACAATAGGGCAAACGCATTTCAGTTCCATTCACACACATACTGAATAGTGCACAATAGGTTCCCCTAGCTAGTAGTGCAGTCCATGGACTGAATAAATCTAGATGATATTAACACACCAAGGTATTTACATGGACAAGGTATGTCAAAGAATACCATGGTGTTAATATGGTACCTACATCTGGAACCATCAGAAAATGGTACAAAATGGACAATGACAGGGAAACATAAACCAACACCGTTTGTTAGCGTTCAGAGCCAAAATAAAGACTTTTATGAAATTAAAAGGAGAAAATAAAACTAATATATAGAGCTGCAGCAAAAAATAAAATAAATAAATAATTATAGCCTGCAGCAAAAAAGAAAAATTTCAATTTATATGAAAGATACTAAAATTAGGTTTTGACATAGCATCCCATTATAAATAGCCCATGAAAACTAGAATGAGTGCAAGATTAGTTGAAGAGCTAATAATCCGCATCATAATGCTAACTACTCAATCAACACTGGTAAAACTTGTGGAATTGCTACGATTATTTAGAATCAGTGGGAAAATCAAGCAAGCACATAAGATGGAAATATGGCATCAAATGTTAATAACATAGTACTTACAAAAACCATGTAATTTACCTTGTAATCGAATATACTTGAAAGAAAACCACTTGGTACTATCATGGTTCGCGTCCAAACACCATGATTTAATCATGATACCATGTCTAAAAGCTTTTGTTAGTGTATCAGCACTGCTCTGAAGACGTGTGACTGTTGAAGGCTGTATTATCTGGAGTGAGTTCTGTGTTTGAGCAGTGATTCACTGCGAATATTCTGATACTCGCACACATCCTTTGACATTCATAACAGACTCGAGCTCTTCCACAGAGAACTGCAACTCCAGCATAAACAAACCACAGCCGTTTTAAGCACTGTCGGGGTGTTTATGGACTCGCAACCCGTTTATTTGTGCTCGTAATCGAGTAAACTGGGACTCGTTGTTCGATTCGCCGCACCTAACGCGCTGTTCGAGCGCACTGGACCGCGACGCGTTGCTCTTAAGGAAATGACTCTCTAAGATGGTCAAAGCATGTGTGAGCCATGACAACCGAGCTAAGCTAACGGGCTAAAGCACCTCCAGTCTCCATCTGCACCAATAAAACACCACCCCCTACCCACACACACACACACACACACACACACACACACACACAAAAGAAATGCATTAATCCCAGCGTCACTTACCCCACACGCGAACCCCTATCCAGAGAATACTTATGTACATTCCATAGAGGAAGGTGGAAAGGCCTCTGGATTTGCGCACGGAATTCCAAAAATGATCCCAAAGCAGTGCACTTCCCAACACATCCAGCAACTAGAGAAAAGGAAGGCCAGCAGCCATCACACTCCTAAAGATCCCGTTCAGAAATGCAAACACTGCCCTGAAACTGGCATCGCAGGATCGAAATCTCACAGCTTTCTTCAAATACGTCTTTCTTAAACTCCAAGACGATAAATCCAACATCTCGGCACGTCCATTTTCACGTATATTCATTCATTTTTTCCCCTTGAGTTGAGTCCTAGATCCCTCGCTCCTTTCAGTAAGGGGGATACAATGTAACTAAAGGGCAGGAGGAGGAAGCGCCATGAAATCCAGGAGAATGATCCGGATGGATTGAACCCTGCGCGCGCAGTGCGCGGTAAGACGCGGAAACTGGATCAGTCGATATTCTTCCTGGAATTTCCACCATGTGTTTGTGTGTGTGTTTATGAGTCCAGCACATTTAAAAAGCCTTCTTTTCTGCCTTAACTTGTTTTCCTCTTCCTGGTCTTGTTTTAACATATTTCTTAATGCTTTTTTTTATATGAAATGACAAATTGATTTTACAAATTCAATTCAATTCACATTTATTTGTATAGCGCTTTTCACAACACACCTTTTCAAAGCCGCTTTGCAGAAAATGCATGAGTCCATTACAATTTAGAGTGATCTGTTATCAGAGGTAACTGCATTTCAGAAATGTACAAACAAATCACAAAGTAAGCTAAACATGTATTAATTTAAACAATGTCATAATTTAAGGCAGAAACAATGAGCTCATTGTTTGTTAACAAATGATTGTGACATATAGAAAATAGTAGCATTGGTGCATCAAATTCAAACTAAATTTAGTTAAAAGCAAATGCACCAAAAAATGGCTTCATTAACTTCTTTGAATGACTATTGATTAGTTCTTCAGGGATTAAATATTATTTAGATGATTCTGTAGACTTGCAATGAATGGCATTAACATTCTTCAGTTTTGGATGATAAAAAGGACTCGTTCGAACAGATCATGGTTTTCACTGTCATACTGAATAATCAAATCACAATTCAGTTATCCTGGCTACATGAAAACTCTTATTAAATGTCATTCCAAACCCATTTGACTTTTTCCTCCATGAACTTTAGAGGTTTAGCTTACACTGAGAGTGGGAAGTGAGCAAGAGCTGCCGAGCCTAAAAGAGACACACAAAAATGGACCATAAAAGAATGATAAAAGGGATCTGTATACTATTTTGCAAACCTTCAAAAGAAATACAATCTTTTTTTCTTTTGCCAGAGATTTGCTATATGGTGCAAATATGGTATGAAGATACGCATCACTAGCTGTGTTTCCATCCAAAGCTGTGAATTTAACTGATGCACAAAATAGGAATATGGCATTAAACATTTGTGAATAAAGCAGCGTTTCCATCCCATGTGTTCAAGAGAACAAAATAGTCACTTCCAGGGGAATTGCAGTAATAAAATGAATAAAGCAGAGATAAAAATGGAAGTTGCTGCAATCAGGACAGAAACTGTGGATCATAATTGAGTTGCGTTTGCTGTCATGTTCTCTTGCGTACAAAGTGTTCGGGAACACAATCATGTGACACTAATTATAATTATACCCCTATTGTGATGACAAACTTTATCTCAGAAACTTCAGAACGACAAAACCGACATTTGAGATGCAATTGGTCCGCCGGTAAGTGCAGTTATCCAATCACATCGTCTGTTGAGGCGGTCACATGTTTTTTATTGAGCATCGGGGGATTTATTCGGTAAATGTGTTTTCATCTTTGTTTATGCGCATATCCTCTTAAAAGATAAAAAAATCCACCTTAAATGTGTTTTTATGCACCATACGTTTCCATCCAGCGTTTGTATGTGATATCCCAAAATTTGCATAAAGATAGGTGAATGGAAACAGCAGATGCCACATGTATTAGGAAATGAGCAGTATTAACATTGTGCTAAACATCCTTCATGTTTGAAATTACATTAGCAAGATAGTTAAGCCAGAATTTGCATTTTGGGGGAACTATCCCTTTAAAAGAGGAGGAGTTAAATGATTAAACACTTGACATGTGGTGCTACAGTAACATTGCTGGAGAGAACATGATTGATCTGTAATGATTTTGATTTCAGTTGGTGCATGATGACTGACAGCATTGCTTTGCTTTTGAAGTATGACTAAGCCCAGACATACCAGTTTATGTGTTAATATAACAAACATTTATAACACTCAAAAATGTCCTAATAACGTACAAATGCCATTTGTTGATGTGCATGTTTGACTTCTTGCATAGCTCAGTGAACTGCCATATAGATATATCATAATTTGACAGCAGGTTTATTAAGCTGCTGTCACTTTAAGACATGACGCACGGATCCATTATACTGTTACACATGCGTTTTCTTAAAATATGTATCATATATTTATTTAAACATTATCTTTATGACAGTTAAGCGCATTTCCTCCTTTCCCAACTGTAAAAAATGATTGCTGGTTTAACTTAAAAAAGTAAGTTACCTGGTTGCCTTTAAAATTTTAAGTTCATTGAAATTAAAAAATTGAGTTAATGCAACAAAGAGATTGGTTTAATAAATAGAAACTTAAAGATGTTATCAATCTCTTTGTTGCATTAACTAAATTTTTTAATTTCAATGAACTCAAAATTTTAAGGCAACCTGGTAACTTACTTTTTTTAAGTTAAACCAGCAATAATTTTTTTACAGCGCACGTGCTGTAAATGTGAAATATAAAATAAGTATAATTTGCATTTCTTTAATACAAAATATAATCAATTTATTACAAATAACTATTATTTTAAGTAGAAGAAACACATTTTTAAAACTCATGGTCAATCACATCTTTTTTCGCATTACAGGAATTTGGTATGAAATTGGCTTCAGTGAACAGTGGAAAGCTCCCCCGAACAATGCTAGATAACAAACCGGCATCATCAGGAACTTCTCACACCATTTCTGGTTCCTGGGTGGCAGCGTCGTGTCTGTAGCCACAGGTACACTCATTTGCACTTTCTTTCATCCGGGGTTAACAGAGTGAGGCCTGTCAAACAGTGGCGGGAGAAGGAAACGCCTGCGAGGAAAGTGCTGACGGAGAACAGGAAGACCTGCTGCTGACATTCCTTCTACAACCTAAGCCTCTTTTAAAATGCCCCCTCATTCAAATGCAAAAACATAAGCTTTTCATAAGATAATTAGCTCCTTCACACTCGAGTCGTGCTTTTAATAGCTCATACTGTGTGTTTAAACAAACGCAGGGAATTTGTTTGAATGCTCCATAATAATGTTGTTTTATTGAGAAACATTTTGATTTATAAATCCCACGCATCGAATCCCACCCAAGATCAAATCTCTGTGAAAAACTGAATTTGGGAAGGTCTTCCGCACTTCCCGAGAGAACGTCTTTTGTACTTCGGCACAAAGGAGCGTCCCAGCACCCATGGCTGGAGGAGATGTGTGCGTTTGATTAGCGGCTCTCTGGCTTCAGGCGACGCAGGGTTTCCAAAAGAGGTTCAATCTGACACTCAAACGCTATTAGTATTTTGGACAATTAGTCGCACATTACTACATGATGGAAAAAAAAAAAGAATCAAAGTGACTGACATGCTGTAAAAGGGTGGATCATATGAACACTTTCACATTAGGTCACATTTCAGCTCAGATAAATATTGACATTAACTTCTTTGCTCCCCAGTCACTGTGGCTATAGTGGTTTTCCAAAGTTACTACTTAATTTCTGACATTGACACCATGGGAAAAACTGCCATATAGATATTTTTTAATATTATATCATAATTTGACAGCAGGTTTATTAGGCTGCTGTCACTTTAAGACGTGACGCACGGATCCATTATACTCTTACACATGCGTTTTCTTAAAATATGTGTCATATATTTATTTAAACATTATCTTAATTATAAATTCTAAATGTGAAATATAAAATAAGTACAATTTGCATTTCTGTAATACAAAATTTAACCAATTTATTTCAAATAATTTTATTATTTTTAAGTAGAAGAAACTCATGGTCAATCACATCTTTTTTCGCATTACAGGAATTTGGTCTGAAATTGACTTTTTTTAAAATGTATTATTAATTTGAGAGAATTACTCAAAATGATTCACACATGATATTCAAAAAAAAAGTGAAGCAATCCCAGAACAGACTCTCTATTCACCAGACCGCAGATGCTAGCTAACCACTTATCACGCTGATGTATTTCCCCATGTCGAACGTCCCGTTTTGCACAAGAAGAGGGAAATATATGCTCCATGGCCACTTTAATGCAGCTCCCATCATGCAATCTCCCGTTAATGGAGCCAGTCATTTGCTCTTTCTGCTGCAGAGATGCCTGTGTCACAAAGAGGCCACTCAATCACTCTGAGAGCAGCAGGCCCAAAAACCTGAGAGGCTTTGTGGCCCAAATAACAAGAGCAGCTCCAATACGAGCTCTCCAGCACAATTGCCTCTTTAGTAAGCAGAAAATTCCTTGCTCAGCCAAGCGGTTCTGGTTCAGACCGTCGGCTTTATGAGCTGGAAATCCAATTGAGATTAAAAGGGAGCTGGTTAATTATATGGCAAAAAAAGACTGGATTATAACAAATATATGATTAGTATTAAAGACCAGATACACAAGTAGTCTTCAGCCTTTTATTGCAGAAAAAGCAAATAGGGAATGATTCTGGTTTGGTTATCTATTGACGGTCACCATATGCATCCATGTGACATGGTGATTCCCACCGTCTGACACGGCCGACGACTCTCTGTTCCTCGTCTCCTGACCACCACGGCTTTGTTTCGGGTCACGCCGGCTGCATTAAACACTTCTTGGCACTTTGATGGCTCTGGCTCTCCAGTTTCCCTGTGTGAGAGAATGGGGAGGGGTGAGGTTAATGGTGATTCAAGTCCCGGTGACCTTTTCAAAGCTCCCTGTCAAACAACCAAAAGCTGCCCTGCTGAGCCGAGGGCTGGGATCAGGAAGAGGGAATTTATGAATCCGTTTACACACACATTCACACTCACAACACCTTTTTCACACTTTCTCATCGCACACATAGGGATTGCAGTGCTGTAAAAGTCACACTGATACATCATTACTCAGGGACAGACAGTTTAAATCTAGATGTTGCATTCACAGAATAGTTCATTTGCTTAGTGTAAATCGAAAAAAAAAAAAATTCAACCAACTAGCATTCAGAGAGATTAAATGTTCTTCCTAGAATGATGTACAACTTTCCATTGCATGTGATTTGTTATTAAAATGACTATAAAAATAAAAGTTCTGTAGGGATGTCAATAGATTGAAGTATTGCATTGATGACTAATCTAATGGATTTTGTTATTTAGCTCTTAGAATGATTAATAACTTTAAATCTGCTAAAAATCTCTGAAGTCTAAATGTATTCTTTTTCTTTCCAAATGCCTTTCTTAAATAAAAGTGTAATATATATGTTATATTGATGCCGCAGCATCTTCTGGTATCTTCTTTATAACAGTGTTGAGGTGGTATTGCATATTTGTTGAGCTTCTGTAAATACATTTGACCATAAAGACTGCAAATGACTACTTTTGTTACAAGTCCAATTTGGATTGGGATTTGTCATTAGGAAGGCCATCCTTGCTTTGTAGAGGAAAACAGAATGAAGTCAAAGTGTTCCCTGCATCTAAAAAACAAATAATATCAAACATTTAATTGTTCTCAAATAACAGTAGTTCTTTTTAACATATCCAGTATTCCAGTGTCAGAATTAATCTTCAAGAACCGCAAATGCCCAAGGAATCTCATTTTCAGGCTAATATTTTAGGCTAGAGTCAGTTGCTCTGTCAGATTCTTCAGGGGTGAGATTCTGGGATTCCTAATGCTGCATTACTGTAGCTAAGAGCCGCCAGTACGAGGCTCTCAGCAGTCTTCAGTTCTGAAACTGGAGCCACTCGATCGATAGCAAATGAGATGATGCTGATCTGGCTGGCATCAGCATCTCTATTCTGTGGGAAAGCAAAGACTCTCAATTCCACCCCTTGATCTTCGCTGGCCGCTTTTTCAGATCAGTTGGCAGCATTCGGCACAAGATGTACAGCGCTAGCATCTGTCAACCTGCAACGCCTGCAAAGTCTGGCTCTCTTCAAACAGCTCATGCTGATGAAATCTGTTACCTGACCAAAATTTGAGTCACGGAACACGACATACGCTAAAGCCAGCTTATCAGATGCTGTCTTTTTGTTTGTCTCGGCCTATTAAACCTGCGGCTCCGGGAAGGCAAAGACCAGTAAACAATTGTTCAGAGCATGCATCTGAATGCTATTTCAAAGCACGCGGTCACAAAGCCGAAGAGAATTTCACGCTACCAATACATGAATGAACAGATCAGTTAGGTCAACAAAGAGAAAGAGATTTGTATTCTTTGATATACTTTTTTGGAACAAACTGAGCAATAGATGCGCATCTGAAATCAGCTAAGACTATTCCAAAAATCAATTTTACATCAAAACCTTAATTAAACATAACATACCCTACATAACTACAAAGAAACATCACAGCACAAACACAATCTAATGGAGATGCATTTCTCCAGCCAATGGTTGCGTAGAGCTGCTGAGTCCCAGTATTCTGGATTGGCTGGTGAGGCAACTTCTGAGAGCCCAGACATCGATCTGGCAAGATAATTTCTCATTGATTGTTTGGGGGCTGTTGTGAAGCAGTTTATTACCCATACTGCAGCAAGGGAGCCAGCCCAACAATAGATGCAGAGCATTGCAGGAACTCCATCATCTAGCACATCTGGCTTTTCTCCAACTACCTACGCTCAGATCAAGTACTGAACTCCAGAACTTATGTAATCTTCCCATCTAACAGGACTGCATAGAGTCTAAAACAAAGCATGTAGAACTACCCTGGGCTCATTCGAAGAACTGTAACTGTTTGTTGGCAACGTAAGGGTAGATTTTTTTTTTTCCCCAAGTAAAATGTAACGGGGAACTTTACTGGAACTTAAAACAATAGACCTAAAAATAAAAATAATATTCTCAGCCCCAAGTCATCTAGTAGAATATCCAATCTGATTGTTCTTTTCCATTTAACAGAAACTTAAAACAAGGACAAAACAATGCCATAAAATTGGTCTGTACAACTATTGTGCACTATATTCTAATTTCTATTTAAAGTCATAATAGTTTTGTGTGAGAAACTTGTTATTCACTGATAATCAATGTACAGTAAGTTAGGTATGGAGTGCCACAGGGATCCGTCGCTGGCCCTTTGTTATTCTCCTTGTACACACTCCCTTTAGATGATATTATGAGAAAACATGGCATTAGCTTTTACGTTGATGCTGATAAAACTACCCAAAAAACTAAAAGTTGTATAACTTCTCCAGCCACATGAAATATCAGTTAGCTGAGTGCATTAATAAATGTAATTCCTAGATGACCAATAATTTCTTTCTAGTAGACATGATTTTCATTTTCTGGTAGACTATCTCTTTAATCTCATTAAAGTCTTTAAGTACATTTATAATGTTTCGCATTTCTCCATAGAAGACCACAAATGCTAGAAATCCAATAGTATTATAGGTTGTTCAGGATGGATTTCATTGTTGGAGTTTTTCCAGGGCGCAACGCTGCTCGTGCGACTCGTGACACAGGCTCCGTGTTTGATGTTTGTTTTGATTGTTTTATATCAAGTGTTTTGTAGTTTTCATTTATTTATTATTTATATACGAGACGGCTAACTTCTGGGCAATTCTGGGCCTTCTGGTGTTCATTTCTCAACCATCATTGGCTCTGTGGACAACGCCGACTGGAGCATGTATATCAACTGTGACAAGTCTGGTTTATTCACGTG
Organism: Alburnus alburnus; assembly: GCA_029874995.1. Taxonomy (NCBI): domain Eukaryota; kingdom Metazoa; phylum Chordata; class Actinopteri; order Cypriniformes; family Leuciscidae; genus Alburnus; species Alburnus alburnus. Next base: position 10,360 of record JAPMNU011372930.1, read on the forward strand.
GACAATTGCTGGATTTGCGCCCGCTTGCTGTTCTGCCGACAACGGATTCAACAAAAATGTCCCAATATGTCTTTTGGTTGGCATCAGTTGGAAAAAGCCTAAGGTGAAAAATGGGGTTCGAGAGGAGGAATACTCAAAAGGCTACGGAGAAGAGGTAGTAGACTGCCCTTACCTGCTATCACCTTGTCAAATGTTAGATCCCTGAGAAATACAATTGATGAGCTGTCTGCATTGATCAAATATGATGGGGATTATCGTCACACAAGCCTTTTCTGTTTTAATGAGACCTGGCTCTCCCAGGAAACAGCGGATTTTCACCTTGATGGATTTACCTTGACTTGATACCAGAAGCAACACAATATCCAGTGCCTTGATTCTGCCTGCTTTGCTACCGAACTGAATCAATTTTATGCTCGTTTTAATAATAGCTATTCAGATGAGCACTGGACTCCAACAGAGCATCCTGACCTTTACCCCATACTAATTGAGGAACAGATTGTGGAAAAGGTTTTAATGCAAGTCAAACCCCAAAAGACATCGGGGCCGGATGGAATAAAGGGCAATGTTCTGAGGGAATGTGCATCTCAGCTGAAGGGTGTGTTGTTGACATAACTTTTTCAGCTGTCTCTTGACTTTAATGTTGTACCACAAGCCTGGAAGGAAATCACCATCATCCCATTACCAAAAAAAGGCTCATGCTAAGGTGCTTGAGGACTGTAGACCAGTGGCTTTAACATCTGTGCTCTGCAAGTGTATAGAGAGAGTGGTTTGTCAGCAACTCTCCCATAGTCTGGAAATCCAGACCTAAATCTGAAAGATTAATGGTCTGGGATGGAATAATGAAAATCGGGGGGCTCGAGGGGCGGCACCAAGCATGCATTTGAAATTCTCACTGCATGCAATTGTATAACACTACAACCAATCACAACAAGTTATCGTTTAGCTTCCAGCGGAGCTAACTGGTAGATTAGACTCTTGCCGTATCCGGTCGGCAAAACAGCAAAAACGCCCTTCTTGCAAAGGAAGGATTCGAGCGCCGACTTCTGTTCCTCTTTTAGATAAAAGCCAAGTCTAACTCGTTCATTGTAGTGGCCAAAGCCGTTTCAAACAACTGGTGTTCATCCATAGCCATCTTGCAATGTTTACTAATGACTTCGACGTGACAGCGCTGTCGTCTTCTGCTTAGCTCGCCTCTGGCCAGCCTATATCAGATAACCCGATGTGATTGGTGCAGCTCGGATACAAGGGCATATTTAATGAGCATCATTACTCGACGCCAGGGTAACTCGCTGAGCAAATTCAACTTGTGCTCTCGCGAGAACTCTGGATTTCCAGGGTAACTCTCCCAGGGCAATGACTGGTAAACTTGACTTTGCAATTTGCTTATAGAACTGGGCACGTAGTTGAAGATGCCAACCTCACTATGCTGGACAGGGCTATAAAGGACTTGGCAAATTCATGCATTAGGATTTAAATTATGGACTATTCTTCTGCCTTTAATACTGTGAATATAAACACACTTCTGAGGCGTCAGACCTTGATTTGATGGATTAATAGTTTTTTACAGGACCGCCCACAACATGTGCTGGTAAAAGGCAAAAAGTCAGAGAATGTGGTTTTAAAATCTGGTCTCCCACAGGGGTGTGTTTTATCCCCAATTCTTTTCTCTATTTTTACAAATGAGATAACCTGTAATAATGATAAAGGCTTATCAACGTCTAGGCTCACTGAGGAGTTTTAATATTGAAAATGACATTCTGATAGTTGCGTATAAATCCCTCATTGAATCTGTGCTCACTTTCAACATTGCATCCTGGTACAACTCTCTTTCTGTTAAATGCAAAAAAAAAAAACAGACTTTTAAGGATTATAAACATGGCTGGTAAAATTATTGGTGAGAAACAAGTAACTCTGTCTGATCTTTACACTGTGGCAGTAAAAAGGAAAGCCTCCGTTGTTGTGACAGATTCTTCCCATCCCCTGTATAGTTCATTTCACGAACTTCCGTCTGGTAGATGATATAAAGTACCTTTGGTGAAAAAGGCCAAGTATAAGAAGACTTTTATTCCAACTGCCATTGATATTTAAAAGAGGAAATGGGGGTGTATCTTAAATTGTTGTTGTGTGGTTGTCTCTTGTATTGATAATTTTCTACCCCTGTGGGATAGACAATAAAGCTTTTTTTGAATTGAATTGAATTTGAGATCCCCAAAGGAACTCTACAGTAGAAAGTATTCCCTTGTTTTTGTTGTGTTCAATCATATCGGTTCCTGAAAAGGCTGTTTGTCTTGTAGCCATGGGCAGTGAAGGATGGGAGGAGGGACATCAACACATGCACTCAGTAAGGGTAATAAACACAGACAGCTGGAGCGTTGTGATCTTGCTCTAGAGGTATTGTCCATGTTAATGAGTTAAGATGAGCTTGGATATATGACTAGAAATAATAATGTAATAAAGATAGACAGTCTTTGCTTTGATGGTTCATATATGATAGTGAGTCAAGTCAAAGCCTATAAAACAAATCACTGTTCACTGCAGGATCTGACAAACTCTGAGGGTCTCAATCATGGATAACACACAGAAGTGCCAAGGGAGAATCACATCACAGTCTGGGGAGATCCAGCTCGTTTTTCCAATCTAACTCTAAGTACCTTAATGATTAGAGCATGTCATGAATGCTCACAGACACTTACAGCTCCCTCACTGCAGTGAATTCAATGCACACAAGTCTCCGGAAGGAAGAGACTCTTAGTTGGTTTAATCGTATGGAATTTACTCAACTACTTATCTTGCTGCAGAATTGGAGTAAAATGAAAATATTGAAGAGGTCCACATGGAATCTGTGCACGTATTTCATCTAGCATGTTAAAAGAGAGCTGAGAGTGCAACACTTTTATTATCAGAAAAAAGGTATAAACACATTACCCAAATTATCTACCAAACAAACAAGCAAGAGGCGAGGAAAAAGCAGCACTTTATGAATGAAGGCAGCCAGAATTCTGTGGAAATCTAAACAGCTTTCTGCTGAATATATTTAAATATGGTAAAATGTGTTTGCCCATTATTCAAAAAGCTTTCTTTTCGACAACAAAATAAACAAAAAAAAAAACCAGCGGTGAGAAAACAGCAGTTCAGAAAGCATCTGATAATAGCGATGTGGATATGTTTGCACAAGATCTGCATTTCGGCACTCCAATAAGGTCACTTCACAGGTATTTATATAGCACGCTATACAATAGATTGTTTAAAAGCAAGCAGCTTTACAGTATTAAACATGATTAAAAAATCATTCAATCTCTATCAATTAGAGTTACAGCTTCAGTTGTGCTATAAAACGTCTCCTTGACGGACTGAACAGAAGAAATAACCTGAAGAAGATGTTCACAAAGAAGGTAGAGCCACAGAGCCACACCTAACTATTTCGTAATTGCTACCGAACAATGGAAGTTTGAAGGTGTTTACCAGCCGGAGCAAACTTTTCTGATAAGTTCACTTTGGCAAGCTGTTTCCAACTCCAGAAATGAACTTATTTTGGCCAAATTTTCTTCGAAATTATGTCACACAAGTTTGTTCTTCAAAGTATACTGGAGCCTTAAGGCCCCACAATTGACCCCTTTAATAGATTGTTCATGAATGGGTCATTGAATCAATGAACCAATTTAAAACCAAATTTAAAGTTCAACATGAGGTTAACTACGAAACAAGAGATTCATTGTTTATAATCATTTTAGTCTATTGGCAGCCTTCAGCTACATTTGAAAACATAATATTGCATATAGAAGCATGTTGTTTTGCACATGATTCTCTCTAGATATTAGTCAATTTGACTATAATGAACAGGTTAGCTTACATACCTTTCCTTTTTGAAGTAGAGAAAGATCAAGGTTGTGTTGGTCATGTCTGATATCCTGGCATTGCGAATTGACATACAAAAAATCTCTTTTAATGAATATGGTCCATTTTGAAGTGTTTATATCCAAAAGCAACGATCTTGGGAGATTGTCTTCTACCTTCTCTATGGTGGCCTGCGTTTTTTTTCTGACTCTGTTGTGTCGGTGGTTCTGTGGCGTGCAATTTGTTTATTAGTAGATGTTGCATCATTTACAAAAAATTTATTTAATTACAGTTGTTAAAAGGTAAATGTCAAGTCATGCAGTTCAAGTCCAAGTCGAGTCTCGAGTCATTGGTTCTCAAGTCAAAGTCAAGTCTAATAATTTTCTTCATTTGGTCAAGCATGTAACAACTCCTTAAATTTGCAACTCAAATCAGACTCGAGTCAAGTCATATAGCTCGAGTCCCCCAACCTCTGCTAATGGAGGCCTGGGTATGAGGCTTGTACCCAAGAGTTGAACATGTTCCATAAAAAAACACTGCATTTTCCCACTTTAGATGCAAACCCACACACAGACCAGGACAGGTATGCTGAGAAATCGCAGTGCTTGGACCGTTAAAACAGGGACACACTGTGTTTACAGCCCTTTCCCTAATACGCTGTGACATTAATCAATTCCACCTGCCTCACAGAGTTTGGAGTTTGCCGAAACAGCCAGCCGAGGATGGGAATTTTTCAGACACATGGAGAGAAAGACAAAGAAAAAAAGACTGATGAAAAGAAAGACACAACTCAGTCCTACTAGCTGCCAGGGAGCTCCAGACCAAGAGAAAAATCTTCCAGCCACCAGGGTCGCCCATACTAATGGGCCAACCAGAGAAAACAGATTAATCCTGCAGCCATTAATAATTCCTGCAACTGTTCCCTCCAAGGCAATTAATCACCTCCCCTCTCTGTCAGCACAAGAGCCTGGGGCTAAGCACAGATCCAGGGCTTCTGCTGGAGCCACGACTAAACTCATTCCAAATCACAACCATGCTCACTCCGCTCCTTAGAGCAATGTAGAGATCATTAGAAGAATCTACCCAGATAATATACAAAACATCCATCCTTATTATTAATATACATGATATTAAGAAACATATTTGTGTTTTTGGATGGTATAGGTATGGTATTATGATAGCATGTCCACAATATATATGATATTACCATGGTGCCACTGTTAGACTGGTTAAACACAATAGCATATTTAAAAAAACATATTACCATGTCCATAAATCTCATACAATTACTGCAACACCAAGTCAAAAGAAATCGTACATGTCCATAAGACCACGGTACCATGTTAACCATCACCTTACATTTTACTCTGTGTCACGCCGCCTTCACACCGGCAGAAATCAGCTCCGTAATATGCGGACGTCGTACTACACCGTTGAAAAGCGTCGGAAGCGAGTAGAACAAAAATGGCGGAGAGATTAACGGTTGATTTTGTCAGTGTCAGAATGTACAATTCTGTATGATCTCTCT
>JAPMNU011372978.1:0-10790 GCA_029874995.1 Alburnus alburnus
TTGTTCTCTGTATTGACAGCACTCCAAATGTACAAAAAAATGAGCTCAATGTTAAAATTGACCGGAGTTCTCCTTTAAGCCTGAGTGTCAGAGGTTTGATTGACAGCATTAACGCTGTAGCGAGTGGTTAACCGTGTGTGTTTACTGTGTGTGTTTGTGCAGGACTCTCTCATTGATGGTGTTCACTCTGGTAGGCGGGGCCTCACTGTGTGGTGTGGTGGCCCTCGTGCTCCTCATCATCTCCACAGCAACAGACTATTGGATGCAGTATCGCTACTCAGGGAACGCAGCCAATCATGGCCTCTGGAGGTTCTGCATCAATCGCAAGTGCCACGCCCACACGCTCACCGTGGGTGAGGACAGACCGCATCACAGACGCTTGTGCAGATACACTACAGGACACCTGCAATAATCACAATTATATATATATATATACATACATACACTGCCGTTCTCAAGTTTGGGGTCGCTAAGATTTTTTATGTTTTTAAAAGAGTCTCTTTTGCTCACCAAAGCTATGTTTATTTGATTAAAAATACAGTAAAAATTGTGAAATATTATTCCAGTGTGAAATATTATTCCAGTGTAACTGTTTTCTATGTGGATATATAGTAAACTGTAATTTATTCCTGTGATCAAAGCTGAATTTTCAGCATCATTACTCCAGTCTTCATTGTCATGATCCTTCAGAAATCATTCTAATATGAGGATTTAATGATCAAGAAACATTTATGATTATTATCAGTGTTGAAAACAGTTCATATTTCTGTGGAAACTGTCATACATTTTATTTCTCAGGATTCTTTGATGAATAGAAAGTTCAAAAGAACAACATTTATTTGAAATAGAATCTTTTGTAACATTATAAATGTCTTAACTGTATCTTTTGATCAATTTAATTAATCCTTGATGAATAAAAGTATTAATTTCTTTAACTTCTTTCCAAAAAAAAAAAATCTTACTGACCCCAAACTTGTGAACGGTAGTGTTTTATCAGTATATTATTTAAAAAAAAAAATATCCTTATCCTTCTGGGTTGGTCGAAATGTGTATTTTTTTTTTTCAAAAATATAATTTCATGTCATGTTCTATGAAAATTTAAATATAAAAAAATAAACAAAGGTCTAGCTGATTATATCAGTATTGGAAGATTACATTTTTTACATAAAAAAAATAAAAATCTAAACATACTTTCATATGTTCTTTGACAATAACAAAAAATGCATACTTTTTAGTAATCTTTATCCATCTGGGTTGGGTGATGTTGGTAGAGATTATGTTATTATTTTATTATTATATTATTTGAATAATTTTCTTTTTAAAAACAATTTGTATTCAGTTTCTGACGATGCACAAAAATACTAAACAATCCATCATACATTAATTGTTTTCATACAGCAGTTTATAGATTCCTGCAGGACCTCGAGTATCCCAAAATGCTCTGAACCTGTTAGTGTGTAAAGTGTGTGTTTCCGCCCCGCAGCATTCTGGGACGCCACGCGGGCCTTCATGCTGCTGTCGCTGCTGGGCTGTTTTGCTGGAGTGCTTCTGAGCATCACTGCGTCTAAACGAGGCCAAAGCAAACGAGTGCGGGCCGGAGGAATCGCTCTGCTTCTGTCCGGTGACCAAACTTTACAACACTCATTAAAGATGACATTTCATTCTGTTAAATCCCTCATCCTTCCCTCGCGGGTCAACATGACCCGAAGCCCTAAAATTATACTTCATTTTTTTGGTCCAGAAAGCTTATTTTATTTAATTTTGATAATATTTTTATCGCAATTTTATTAACCGTTAAATTACTAGGTTTAATCAATAAATAATAAATAAGTAGTCATTTAGTAATTTAAGCACATTCCTCACATTCTTTTAACTTTAATTCAAAATAACTCTCAATTTCATGCATAACCCTTTTAATTGAGCTCTAAATATCTTACATTGGGTGTCTTTGCTGAACTTATGTGGGGAAAAAAAAAAAAACATGATATTTCATGACTCTAGAAAGTCAGTTCACTTCAGTATGCATTCAGCTACACATGTAGACATTATAAAATAATTTTTTGGTAAAGTTTTTGCATTTTTAGTTAGAATTTTAAGCATTTTTAGGTTTTTCTATGTGTACTGAAGTATTCCTCGCATCCCATTCATTACTTAGGGGGTCAAATTGACCCACGAGGGAAGGATTTGTTACCTTTTTAAAATAAAAAAATGTATAGAAAAGAAATTCCGGGTCAAAATGACCTGAGGGAAGGATGAGGGTTAAACTAAACGTTTTAGACACTGATTCTGTGATGTCAGGTTTGATTGACAGCCGTGACGTGTCGATTGGCAGTGTTGACGTTGCTGTTTTCCCGCAGGAATTCTGGCGCTCTTGGCTCTGGCGATCTACACCGGGATGACTGTCAACTTCTTCGGGAAGCGCTACATCGGCTGGAGGTTCTCATGGTCTTATATCCTGGGATGGATCGGCACCATACTGGCTCTGGCAGCAGGTCACATGAGCACAAACAGAAAATGCTTTTTGAAAATCCAATTTAAAGAATAGATTTTTTTTTAAATATTCAAATAAAATTTTGCACTCCCGTTATTTTTTTTTTGTGCAAAGTAAATAAAAAATAAATATATATAATAATGGATAATATAATTAAATTTCTTCTCTTTCTAATTAGTCATAGCAAATGCTTATAGGATGGAGTCTAAAGGTTATGTTTTTTTTGGGTCAAGACGATTCATTTGATTGAGTGAATGCTTTATTGAATAACGGCCTCTTAGAGTGAACATTCAAATGAATCATTGAATCAGAGTTTCATTTGTTTCACTGAATCGGCTCGTTTTAAAACAACGAGTCGATTCAAACTGTTTGAAACCTTTAGGATTCGATTCATTAAATCAGTCAGTTGAATGAATTGAACTGACCAACTCAAACCATTTTTGCTACTGAAGTTTACATTTCAAATAAACATTTGATAAAACATCTCATATTTGTGATTTGAATGGTCAGAATGCATAAAACGTTTTCAGTTTTTAGTTGAAAATGGTGTGTAAATGCCTCCTCAGAGGGATGGTGCAAGCGAATAATTGAATCAAACTTATGAATTGGTGAATCTACTACTCTAAACAGAATTGATTCATTGATTCAAACGAACCGATTCCGTGAGTCGTATGATTCATCGCCAACTACTAAACAGCGTTTTAGTCGTTTTCACAGATCCGTGTAAACGGGGATCATTTTGATAACATTGACGTCTATGCCAAAAACGCAAAAGAAAAACTTTCCCGTTTTTAGTACTTGGTTGTTGTGTAAATCTGTGTGTTCTCTGTATTCCAGGAGCTCTGCAGCTCTGTGCTTATCAGAGAAGCTTCAGTGAAGCGACGCCTGTGAGTGTCTCTGACAGCTGAACCCTGATCATCACAAAACACTCAGCGCTTCAATCCTGGAGGAAAAATAAACTGCGTTTGGAACTTTGGACTCTTTCTTGGTGCATGTTTTATTTCTCCAACTGAACTGATGGTGCAACATTTAGTCATTGGCAGGTTAAAAACAGAAGCGTGTCTGTCCAACAGATGGCGTACCGACACAGAACACCCTCTGATGAGCAATACATCTTCAGCACACAGACACCGATCAATGTACAGAAACACATTAGCCTCAAAAAGTACACACAAAACACCCCTGTATTACAGTATAAGTTTGTCTTTTAATGAAGTTTATATGCAAAAAGAAATGGGGAGATTTACAGCGTTTACACTAAAAAATCTTGATTTTATATCCATTTATACTTGATATTGAAATGTTATGTATAAGCTTAAAGTTTAATATATAATGTGTATTATGAAATTAAACTAGTGTTAATATGCTTTAATTTAACAAATGTTTGCTAAAATTAGTGTTTGATGAAACTGGCTGATCCTGAAAGTATAAAGATTATTAAAAAATAAAATAAAAAATAATAATCATAATAATACATTTGATTTATAATGCGCTTTTCTAAAACCCAAAGCGCTACAGACAGTAAAAGCAAAAAAAAATACAGAAGTAAAAGAATAATACAAAAATAATCAGAGTACAACACAGTAAAATACAAACATGACAGTTTATATAAGCAATTTTAAAAAGATGAATTTTGAACAACTTCTGGATACTGTCTAATGTGGGAGGATGTCTTTCAATAAGAGGAAGTGCATTCTGTAATCTGGATCCAGCAACAGAGAAAGCTCTCTCTCATAGATCTGAATCTACAGGGAATCAGTAGGCCGAAGGGAACGGGAAGGTACGTACAGGCTGAGTCACAGAAATAAAAAAGGGGCTATTGCGTGCATAGCTTTGTATGTTAGTGTGAGAAAAAAAAAATCTGTTTAATGCATTAAAAATATTTAACAGATATTTTAAAAATACTTTGTTGTTTCTACTTTGGAGATTCAATGTGAAAATATTAAAAATATTAGGGCTGGGTAATGATTAATTGCATCCAAAATATAAGTTTGTGTTTACTTATTATGTTGTATATATAAATACACAAATGCATGTATATATTTAAGAACAATTTGTTATTTATATAATATAAAGTATGTATAGGCCTAAATATACAGTATATACAAGCAAATATATTTTTTAAATATATATGTGTGTATTTATATAATTATATACACTACACATTCAAAAGACAGCTGAAAACTCATCTCTTCTGTGAGCACTTAACTTCATAAAATAAAATTAATAATAATAATTTCTTTCCTTTTCCTTTAATCCTTCCTTATCGGGCTTATGCTCCTCTGAACTTCGTATTTTGAGCACTTCTTGCGTTGTTTTTGCCTCTTCACGACATCTCGCTTAGTTTAGTCTTAAATTGTAAGTCGCTTTGGACAAAAACGTCTGTTAAATAACTTAATGTAAATTTAGCCTACACATTATGTAAACACAAACATTTATTTGGGATGCGATTAATCGTTACCCAGCACTAAAATATATTACAACTGTATTGTTAGGTGCGATTAATTACAGTAAAAATGCGATTAACCAATACATTCTTAATCAATTGACAGCATTATCAAAATGTGTTTGAATTAGTGCTAAGTTATTGTGAAACCTTGTTATAATCACATTCATGTTTTTCATTCCTAGTTTTATTCACGCAGCACAATATCCACGATGTTTTGGTGGCAAAGTAATAACTGAAGCAGTCCAAAGCGCAGTTCATACAGGAGACGAACATCGCGAAGTGAACGAAATTATGCGCGAAACTCTGCACGTCACAACTGTACTCATAAGCCTGCGCGATGTATTTAAAGAAAAACCCGAAGTGAACAGGGAAAAAACACACGACGAACACAATCAAGTTCGCCGTGATGATATACATGCACTGGAGTTTCTCGGCGCGGGATCCGATTTCCAACTGTTTCCTCAACGTGTAAATGACTCTAACGGAGCAAAACGACATGATGAGAAACGGCACGAGGAACCCGACGATGTCCAGCACGAGAATGAACGATAGCGGTAATTCCTCTTTTTTATTCTTCTGAAAGCATTTGATCGTGGTGCTGTTGTTGTTATTCTTCGGATCGTCGACGTGATGAAATGCCGCGCTAAACGAGCACGTGACCAACCAAATGAGCGCGCAAACCACCAGAGCGTTCCTACGGGATAAAATATCCCTGGACTTCATGGGATACTTGATGGCCACGTACCGCACCACACTTATCGCGGTGACGGTGAAGATGCTCACGTACATGTTGATGTAATAAACCGACACAAGTACAAAACACAGCTCTTTATTGCTGTGGTCCCAGAGTTTTAAAAATGCCCATGTGCCTTCATAGGACACGAGGCGGATGGGAAGGAGCACCAACACGACGCAGTCTGCGATGGCCATGTTGGTGATGTAGATGTTCATGTAGGTCCAGTCCGCTCTGGGACGTCGGCAGAACATCACTAGGACGTATATGTTTCCCAGGACCCCGAAGATGAAGGTGGGAATCAGTAAGGCGAGCTGAATATTCTGGATGCCATTGCTAATGTATAGTTCGCAGTTCGACATCTTCAACCTGTGGAAAATTAAAATACACACTTTGTTATTGCACTTCTCAGACAGGAACATATCGGCCCACATCTGGTATGTATTCAACGCGTACCGCATCTATATTGCAGTCTGGGTTTGCATTGCATTGAGACAATTTTTAGGAGATATATATATTTTTTATGATAAATACACAGTAAAAAAAAAAACGTTGGGTTCTTTTTTTAACCTAAGCTTTGGGTTACACATATTGGTCACCATGTTGGGTTATTTTTTAAATCGTTGGGTAATTTCTAATTATAACCCTGCTATTGGGTTAACTGATGGGCTGTTGGGTTACATATGTTATGTACACAATTATGTATATTTACGTTAAATTCTAGACTCCCCAATATTAGGTTTGTAATTTTAAAATATATTTGTTGAGACATTGTTTTATACTGTAAATAAAAAATCTGTATTTGAAAACAAAGTGTATTTTATTTATTAAAATTTCATAAAAATGAATAGTTAACCTAACTGTTGTGTTACTTTTAACCTAACTGGCTTTTAACCCAATGCATTGGGTTAAAATAACCAACAGTTGGGACGGTGGTATACCACCCTGTAGCGACAAATGACCATCTTGTCACTTAGAGGTGTTTGAAGGGCTATCTGATGTGTGGCTCCAAACAAATACACTTCCAGTCCAGTACTGCATTTATCTTCTTTATTTGTCTCAGTTCTGATGCTCAAACACATTCCAATCACCAGTTAGCATGTCCATACATGATCCTGACACGCTAAAAAATTTTGCTCCTTCATTCATTACACCTAATGTCTCTTGCTCTCTGGTTACCTATATACCCGATATCCACCCAGTGTTCTCCAGTGGAACTACAACAGACATTTAAATAGAGCATAATGGGTCTTACACACCCCATAATTGGGTTACTCGTTGGCTTATTTTTAACCCAACATTATTTAGTGAGTAGCTTTTTATCATAAGAGCCCTGCCACCAAAATTTAAAAAAATGCATCACAAAACCAAGATACGATGCAAAAAAAAAAAAGTCTCTGTATAAGTTCTTATTTTTAATATTTATTCTATATCACACAAGCAACAGTGCTGTTTTCCAGAATATCAGCACTGTAAAAAATGATCATGATTTTAACCGTAAAAGACTGTTAACTGGTCAACAGAAAGTTTCTGTACTATTCACATATTTTTTACGGTAAATTTCTGGCAACCACAGCTGTCAGTTTTTTTCGTAAATTTAACAGATTTATTTTTACAGTGCACATTTGCAAATGTGATATTAATTTTAAACAGCAATTCAATAAACTAAGTTAATAGGCGGCTTACATCTTAGTCACAATATTGTCTGTTTTTCCTCTAATTCGCCAACGTAAATAATTCCAAGCATTGCATCTCCGTTCGATTTTGAACTAATCATTGTAATGAATGACATGACCACACACTCACTCACTTCTGCTTTGTCCCTAAATTAATCAGCCGCATGAACGAATCGTTAGAGTGAATGATTCAATGACTCACACCTTAAGAGGATCATTTGCCGCCACCTAGTGGTGGTTTTAGTATAGTTTCATTTTAGCTGAGGGACGAAGATTGAATGATGTTAGGTTTCAGTTGTGATTGTAACATTATTATATTTACAGTGTTTATAATATTTCACTCTTAATAGTCTATTTATAAACGCATTCTATCTATCTCTTTAGCTAACCCATAATGAAAAAAGTCAACTTTATTTGTATTTGAAAATATATTCGCTTTTTCAATAGTACATTGCAAATGTACTAACCTATTTACCTATTTTCACAATACAACTTTTAACACACTTTAAAATAATTGTACTTTTATATTTTCTAAAAATATATTTTAGAAAAAACACTGACGGCGTGCACATGCATATTACGTGTTTAGTCTATAGATATGCGCGTTTTAATATATATGTGCGCAGGCGTGTCTTTCTTTACAAATTGACCTCAAAAAATTACTTGTCTGGCCTTAAAAATTCATAATAGCCTACATAATTTTTTTGTCGCCTCCGCGTATCCATGTGAACTGGAATCATTTTGACAACGTTTTATCAGTACAGAGGTATGTAGTACATAGCTAAGTATTATTTGTTTACTAATGTGCATTTGTTATTGAAGACAAAGTGTGCAAAACTTATGGTTTATGCATATGTTTCGAAGACACTCGAAATGAATTTGTAATGTACTCGTAACACAAATAAAGTATATCTCTAATCAAGCATGTAATTAGTCCCTACAGGCATTTAGTGTACTTTTGTATACTAAATTGGAACAACTTCAAGTATATACTTGAAGTTGTTTCAATTTAGTACATAAAAGTACACTAAATACACTTAAAGTTATGCTTTACTACAATTTAATTACAACAAAAATATACTTGTACAAAATAGCACACTTCAAGTTAACTATTAACACACTTGAAGTAGGCCTATACTAAATTAGTCTTGCTGCAAGTATACTTAGCAAATTTTTTTTCACCAGGGAAAGCAGCATTTCATACAATGTTTTTAAAAAGCAAACAACTACTTTTGAAAAGCAAAACTTGTTAAATGGTTTTATCACGCATTAAGTGCATCAAATGTAATGCATTAGGCCTATACACAAATAAATTCACTGAGATGGAGCTATAGATCACATAGGCTACCTTTTGAGCAAATCTGCATTATTTCACTTGTTCTGAAATTCCTCTCAGCAAACCTGTTGCTGTAGCCTGTAGATTCTTTCCCCGCAGCCAAAGTGTCGAATTACAAATGGCCAGAAACCGGTCTTGGTTGTAGGCTACAATGTTCGATTCTTTTTATATTAGTTATTAAAGTCTGCCAAGCAATCACATTTTTTAAAATTATTCATATGTCACAGGTGGAGTTAAAATGTGAGAGAGCTCAAATTCATTATGCTATTTGTGTTCTAAATGTGTAGCACTCACGCAATAAGTTTATGCAGACGTGTTGCAATACACATTATTACAATAGCAATAGCCCATATAACATGAGCATTAAGTGTCAATGAAAAGATACACTCAAAAGAGTCAAACCAACACACACACACACAAAACACTTACCTTTTCACGTGCACAAGAGAGAAAACAATGAGATCTGTTTCTCTACCAGTGGGGAAAACTCAGTTTCCTTCAAAACAAAAGCAGAAGCTTTTATTTTATATATGTACTATGCACAAACGTGTAAATACATTAAGACGGAGCTATAGATCACAAACGTTCTTTGTTGGTTCTGTAGGGCAGCTTTTGACTTTCTCTCCGGTTGTTTCGGTTTTATCTGTTTCTGGCATCGTCTATTCTAGGCACATTAACGAATCTGATTGTTCGTTCAAATGAACCGATTCGTTTGAACGCATATCGTGGGAACGTCGACGAGGCATTTTAGGTGTTTGTTTTTTTTAAGTTAAATGCTGCCGTTCTCATTGAACCAGTTAAGTAGGCTGTCAAGTTTTGTAAACTTAAGTTAGGGACTGTTTGTTTTTGGAGTTTTGAGATCTATAGTCAAAATAGACTTGACCCTCCCTTCGCCAGCAATACATTTTTCTATGACCTTCCAAACTGATTGTGATAAAAGGCATGACCCTCCCCGATAATTTATTGATTACTTCTGTACTGGTTTGTGCTTGGCAAAGATGTCAGATAGCCATTGTTTTTTTCCCCAACCATGACAAACGACTAAAAACGCCTGTTTCACACATAGCCTACTCCGTTTGCGGTGCGTATTTTTTTTTCCGCACCATGTTAACAGGTTTGAGCTTTCACACTGCACGCGGATGACGTCCGGCGATCCGTTCCAGTTGCGGTGCGTATACAGCAGTGCAGAGATCGCTTCCGCACCGAGTCTATTTTTGCTGTGTGCACGCGCTGAATTAAAGTGACAGCGCATGGTTCGTGGACAAAATGAACACAGATTGACCAGACTGACATGAAAATGTAGCAATTTCATCATAAATGCATTTAATTAAATAAAATGTAGTAATCTCACCATAAATGCATTCAATTAAATACTACTATTTTTCACTGTCATCTTTTTACTTTAAGACCGGGTCACCCTTTACCTCAACAATGCGACATAATGAACAACACAGGTGGAAAAACAAGTTCTTTGTGACATGCAAGATTTATTGTATAAAGATTTAAATTATGCAAAAGAAAGGGTATGAGTCTGCTGTTTTTGTCAATTTTAAGTTTTAATTTAAAATGTATGCGATTTTAATATGTAGGCTACATGGTTAAATATTTTACCACTTGCTTGAGCAACTTAATATATAAATATAGAAGTAATGCATTGAATAATACATTGTTGTTAAAGAGTGTATGTGTATAAAGAGAATCGTATGCTGACAAAACTTCTTTTTTTTAATAAAAGTTGCTGATAACTTCTGGATTTGAAATAAAAATAGTGAGTAGCCTATGTGTTTGTGGTACAGCCGCGGATCAGTTGCACACTGCAAACGCAGCATATTATGTGAAAGCACGCGTGTGCTGCTCCTGCACCGCACACACACTGTACACGGAGTAGGCTATGTGTGAAACAAGCGTTAACCCCTGCTTTCTTATCTTACACATCACACTGCACAGTTATGGTGGCCGTTTCAGTAGATTTACTCACTAACATTGTAGTGGAAACACTATAAGCATGGAAACTAAAATATGGCAGCGCACATTCTATCAGCTGCAGTTCTGGCGCCTCAGTCCCAATACTGTAAAACTCGACGTACATTCACATCACATGTTAA
>JAPMNU011373013.1:0-10864 GCA_029874995.1 Alburnus alburnus
GTATATGTACAGTATATATTATATAGTATATAAGTATATATTATTCAGCTTTCATGAGATTCACCCTCTCCCTACTTCAAGAAGTTCCTTTCCCATCATTTCCATCCTGTCTTTCTTCTCTTTTCCATTCAGATCACATTTTCCATATTTCCAAACACAATTCTTCCATAATCCTCATAACTCAGCACTTGCTCTTCCCAGAAGTGCGTGTTTTTCTCTGAGTTTTATAGCACATTCATTGAGGATTTCTGCTCACCTCTTGATACTTGCACTCCTCTGGGCTTAGGGTTTCCAGGACACCACTGTCTCGTACCTCTGGCTGGTCTCGCCATAAATTGCTCTGCTTTAGATTTGGAGTGTTAGATGATCTGGAACCTTTCTCTCCTTTTTCTGAGCTGACTGTGAGTTGTGTGTCCATCTGGAAGTCTATGCTGGTTTTACTGATGTTGCGACATACTGTCCTCCTGATCTCCTTGTGTATAAATGTTTCTGTGTAAAACTGATACAGCTCTGCAAGGGTCACAAAATATGGCATTAAATTGTAGGTGAAGACATCATTTATTCTTTGTTTTAATGGACTGTACAATTTCTCAATAGTGTTTTTTATTGTAAACATGCATGAGGTCTGTCTTTCAACATTTTCAATTTAAATTGATGATGTATTAAATACCCTCAGGCATCCCCTCTTCCGAGTCAAGAGACTGTTTGCGACGTGGGATGACTCGTGGAGGCCTGGACCTGGAAAACAGAGATTGAGTTACACACAAAGTAAAGACAAATATGACAGCTGTGTCACTACAATATTAAAGCTTAAGAGAGCAGAAACTGTTTGAGGGATGAAAGGTAAAGAAAATACTTCTCATTGGATCCACATTTTTCCCCATCAGCCCCTTCACTGTCATTCTCATCTGTTGAAGAAACAATTAAGTACCATAAAACAGACACTAAATGCACTTAATAAAAGGATCCAAACACCTTCTTTACAACTGTATTATGAAACATTTCTGAGTGAAACAGGATATTCAAAGAGAAAAAAAAATGTAACAGGACTTGATTTAATCGATCAGGCTTGAAAAGTGGGTGTTGAAAGAATTTGTTCTGAAGAAGAAAGTCAGTCATAAAGGCGTGGGAACAAAAACTAAAAGAGAAACTTTTAAAATTGTTTTACTTAACAGAAATAAAGTTGAAATTAAATAAAATATTAAATTAAAAAAGCTTAAAAACCTAATATGAAAATGACAAATATAACTACCTGAACAGCTAATACTAAAGCTAAATAGAAATATTAAAATAATAATAATACTAACAAATGCCACAAGCATTTGAAAATATATTAAAAAAGCTCATTCAAAATACTAATAAATACGATATAATATATACTAATAGTACATAATACTAAAACAAGACTGTCTGGAACAACATGAGGGTTTATGACATTATTTTAAATGTATCCCTTGAAGAATGTAAATAGGGTCTATTTTGATTTCATGCCGACTTTCAATGTTTTTCTGTACCTATAGACTTGAGAGAATAACTGCTGAGGCGTCTTCCGTTCTCATAGGTCTTGGCTGGTGGTGGTGGTGGAGTTTTTTGTAGTCGAGGACTGCCAGGTGGGCTGCATTTGTTAAAGGGCTGCAGAGGCTGAATAATGCGAGGCAGACACCTGTTTTCTAAAGGCATTCTGGGAGGAATGGCTGGAGGGGAGTCCTTTCTTGTTAAAGTGTCCGGCCCCTTTTGAGGTCTAGGTGGAGTGACCACCTCCAGGCTAATGTCATAAATGGACTCCTCCGGCACCTCCAAAGACTGGGCTTTGGAGACGTTTGGAGGAGTCTGGGGAAATGAGACAACAGAGGTGATCAATGTCGGAGGTCCAGGGTCTGATTTCCTCCTCAGCTGCTGCTCTATTAGGCTACGAGCCTCCAGAAACTTGCCTTTTTTAATTTGCGGTGCCTCGTTCTTGTTCTCACCATTAGGTAATGGCTCAGTTAAAGACTCTGCTTCCTTATCTGACCTTATTTCTTCGTTCTCGTCCTCTCCTGCTCTTTCATTCTGATCCTCCGTGTCACTGAATTCGATCTCTTCATCCTCACCCTCGTCCTCATCTTGCTCACTTATTGGCACCCACACAAGCTTCATGCCAGGCCTCTGCAGGTGACACGTACAGCCGCAGTTCTTCTCACACAAGGACTCTGGAACAGGGCTAGAATCCTGATCTGCTCGCAGTTTGCCGCCTTCTTTTCCATCGGGAGCTAGAAGAAGACATTGATTATGGTCAGGGTTAGGCTTTCCTGCAAATTCCAACATGAAGTTGGGTCAAAAACATGATGCTACTTTGTCCAATCGCACGTCCTGATTTTGCCGAGTTAGACGCGTTCCTGCGTCAACATATTTTGATGATCCTGGAACAACATTCCTGTCGGAAAATTCAATCCTAACCATATCCCTGAACCTAACCCTACCCTAAAATCAGATGGCAATTATATATGAATAACACTGATGTAGAAGCACCTAAACCAGGTTTATAAGCCTAAACTTGACATAAACTAAACTTGTCCCTCAAATCTGATTGGTTGATTGGAATGTTGATCCAAGAACATGAAATCAGGTTCTGCTGTCCAATCAATTAATTGTTTTCAGCAATATATTAAAAATGCAATTCATACATACAGTGACTTAAAAACAACTTTTCTATGATGAGTGTCTTTATTTTCAATACTAAAAATCATTCTGAAATATTTCACAAATGTCAGGATGATATAACTGTCTTGATATCATAATGGAGAAGGATAAGCTCTACCAGGACATTTCATTGTAGTTGTTACAGTAAAATACTGTTGAATGTACCATTTTTAGAAGTAAAAAAGCTAATCAAATTATAATTTACAGTGAAAAACTGTAAACTGACATTCCCACAAAAGTTTTTGTTATCAGTTATGCACATTTGGGTTTTATGTTGCATCTTCTGTTGTTTAATGAATGTTAATTGCATTATTTTAGTGTCATGTCATGTGTGTTTCCATGATGGTGTTCTGTGTTTGTGTGAATGACTATGTGCACCTTCTGTGCAATAGTATAATTTAGCTTGTGGAAAGGCTATTTGTGATGAACTTCTATATGATTTTTCATGTGGCTTCCTCTTTTAACACCTGCATAATTATGGTGTTTGTCAAATATGTAAAAACCTACAAAATAGATTTTAGTAGCAAAGTGCTTTGTTGGATTTACCGCTTTAAATTACAAGTTTCTTGTTTGTAAATTACAGTTTTATACTGTAAAATTTACAGGTTGTTCTGTAAATATGTTTAAATTTGTACTGCATTTTTTTACAGAAATATTCTGGCAATCACAATTATTCTGGCAACCACAGCAACACTTTTTTACTGTGATATACAGTACTGTGCAAAAGTCTTAGGCACGTTAGTATTTTCTATATTGCATATAAAAATCTCACTGAATTATTACAATTAATGGCAAAAGGAATGTTTGGAAATGTAAACGGATATTTCCTACTTACACACTACAGCAATAGAAAAAAAAACTGTCTTAAAAAAACTTATTTTTTGGGTGAAAATACTAACATACATAACACTTTTGCACAGTACTGTATATCCTCTGTAGCAGGTTAGTTCAGGTCGTAAAATGCTTTGTGGTGCGACACAGCAAACAAATTATGGTATAGACCTTAGTCTGGGTAGCGCCAAATTGAATTTTTGACAGGAATGAATTCGAGGCTGTGAGGGATAGAATACAGAGCGTTCAATGGATTTTACTGCTGTTTAACAACATACCAGTTGCTCAGCTGACGAAACGTCTTTCGGTAAAAAAAAAAAAAAAACCTTTCAACAGACAAAAACTCCATAAAACAGTTTTAGAGGTTGCGAGCTGTGAAAATTGAAAAAAAAAAGAAAACATCCAAAACACACATTTAAGTGTTTATTACACAATAGTTCTGTCTGTAAATTTTGATAACAATATATATCTTTAAAGGCAGTATTCTCAACGTGATTTTTTTTCATGCACCGAGCCATAAATGTCCACTTCACTAGCACTTACATACACCAAACTTTAGTTTTATTCAGTCCATATTCCAAATGTTTTTACAGGTTTTTGTTAAAAACAGATATCCAAAATCCCTTCAGTAAATAATAATAAATAAACTTTAACTCTGGTATATCGACAAAAATGAAACAAGAATTTTTGAACCTGGCTTTAGCCAATGTTCAGATTTCTATATAATTTAATCATTACATATTTAAACATTTTGCATGTTTAAATATGAACAGTTTGTAATAAAAATGTAATTTCTTAATGTTCTATGATTATTAACTGGAGAAGTATGGTGATATCCATTAGTTAATAAAGTACATTCGACCATATTCTGATCTACAAGCCTTAGTAGCATAACCATGACTGTATGTCACTGGAATCCTCTAAATGTCAGGTTGTTCCAGAAAGGCTTCATATCCTCCAGGGCTTTAAAAATCTTTGATAACCACCTCTTTTTGATCCCTTCTTCTGCTTTGATTCTTCCACCTCGGCCTTTGAGCCTGCCGTTATCAGTGCCGTCAACCTCTGCATGGAACCTTTGCGCTGTGTCTGTCCCTCCTCCCCTTCCTTAGCCCGCAGCTCTTCAATCGCCTCAAATACATTTTGCTTGAACTTCCCAAATGCTCGTTTTAGCCCTTCTGCCATTTCACAACACCGGTGCCTGACCAGCTAGAAACTCTCTCTCTTGGAAACTGAACTAGTTGAACGTGTGTGTCAGGTTAAGGGTGGGAATGTGGTTTATTACCCCTATTATCACATAAAGGCCACTTTGCATGTTAATTCTAAGCCTCCAAGTCACACTAGCTCAGTTAACATAATTGTCACTGTAAAAGAGTTTTATGAACAATACATTACATTTTCAGATTATGTCCAACAGGAATGTTAAGGAAGTAAAAACCAAAAGAAGGTCAAGTTTTTCCCTGGCTCTTAAACTTTGGAATTGCCTTCCTGGGTGTGTTCAGTGCACATTCTCTCAGTATTAAATCCAAAACAAAAGGCCTTAAGTGAGGCTGTCATCTTACTAACAAAATGTAATAACGTATTATGAATACGTTATGTCAAATATATATGCAATCCTGATAATATTTATCCAATTAAAGTTTTTTAAAAATGTTTACGTTTTTGTCTGCTCACAAAGACTGCATTTATTTGATAAAAAATACAGTTAAAGTATATATACAGTAAAGATAAATAATACAGTAAAAATAAATACTATTGTGAAATATTATCATCATTTAAAGTAACTATTTTCTATTTTAATATATTCAAAAAGTCCTTTGTTCCTGTGATGACAGGCTGAATTTTCAGCATTACTCCAGTCTTCAGTGTCACATGATCCTTCAGAAATCATTCTAATATGCTGATTTGCTGCTCAAGAAACATTTATTATTATCCCCATTTTTGTGGAAACGGTGAAATTATTTTTAAGATAGAATATTTTTTGTAACAATGTAAAAGTCTTTGCTGTTCCTTTTTTAAAAATCAGTTTAATGAGCTTAATGAGCTTAATGAGTTTTGCGTCAGATGCCAGACTTATCATTCTTTTGTTCTGGTTTTAAGTGCATCAAGTTCCAAAAGAAAAGTAAATTCCAGAAATCAGCACCAAAAATAACTATATATAAACACCATTAGGGTAGTATTCAAATTACTTAAACCATGATGCAAGATTTTAGTCATACTGTTCATCCCTAATATGTATTATGAAAAATATACTATACAAATAAAGGCTTGACTTAAAGTGTTTGCATACAGTTGCATCAGGAATGTCACAAACATTTTCTGCAATACTTTTCAATCAATTAGATATACACTATATATACACTACTGTTCAAAAGTGTGGGGTCGTAAGATTTTTTTAACGAAATTAATACTTTTATTTAGCAAGGATACATTCAATTTTAATCAAATAAATGCAACCTTGGTGATCATAAGCAAAAGACATTAACAAATCTTAACCCTAAACTTATAAACGGTAATGTAGATTTAATGTAATCGTTTCCAAAGGGGGGTTCTTTTATCCCCTACACCCCATCTGTCTGTGTGTTCAGCAGACAACACACACACTATAATCCCACTGACTGACCAAACAACAACCAAGAAAATGACCTCCGATGTGCCTGAACCATGGTTCGGTGAATTAAAAAACGAAACGAAATCCAAGTACAATAAAGTTTTAATTAGAAACTGAAACTGACTTAAGCACGACCGTATGTAACACAAATAGCTTGCATTTCTGAAATGTGTCATACACACACAAAGCTATGTTATAAAAACAAAACTAGCAATTTACATTCCAATCTTTCCAAGATTACCAGCAACACTAACATGGAGCGGCAGAGTTTATCCTCATAACACCCACTCAGATGAAGATCAGATTAAAGATGATTAAAATATGAGTTTAGTAGCTGCAAACGCTACTTGTTCTGCATGTTTGGCCTTGTCTTTATTTCTTTCTCTTTATCTTGTTTTTATGCCTTAAGGCCCGTTCACACCAAGGACGACAACTATAACGATAAAGATAGTTCTAAAAATCGTTCTAAATGTAAAAGAATAGCAGAGCCCACACCACAACAATAAAGGTAGCGGCACAGATAAACGATATCATTGGAATCACTTTCAGAACGGTTTTGTCAAGCTGATGAATAATAAAAACAATGACAGTCAATCAGAATCCACCAAACTGTGAAGAGCTCAAGCATTTAAAGCATTTCACAGCAAACAAACACACAGAAGGTTCCAATGACTATAGATGTAAATAGGATGCTTGAATGTTGTACCAGTTACAAAACTGCTTTATTTGTGTGGTAAAGTGGTGACCAATATGGATTTTTTTGGTGCCGATGCTGATGCCAATATTTTAGAGAGAAGGGTGGCCGATGGCCGATACAAAGCATATGTATATGATATCAGACCATAATCATAGTAAAAATAACACAAGGATTGCAAATATATTTATTTATTTTACATAATATTCACTAAAATAATAGGAATTGAATTATTGGAAAATCTATCAATTTCAGGGATGCACGATATATATCGGCCACCATATCGGTATCGACTGATATATGTTCATTTTTAATGTCATCGGTATTGGCGCAATAAGAAAATGTGGCTGATATATTAAAGCTGATAAATAATGGATTATTTCCTTCAGCTGAGACCCTTCAGAAGCACACTGTTCGCCATGATGGCAAGTCAGTCATATAAGCTACCGTACATACAATTATACTGAGAACATTACAATTGTGTGCTTGGGACATGGATTTTAATGGTGAGACTTTTGTTTTATCACCAAAATATATATTTTGGTTGTTGGCTTTCGAATATAAAGAATTATTGGTATCGGCCAAAATGTACACCTGAACTCTACACACAGTACACATGGCGTGACAGCGGGAACTTGGATATTGCGCAGTATTGTGAAGTTGCTTGCTCGTGCATGTCCAGTGACAGCCAAAGTCATCCAATTCACACGGCTTGGATCATTCACACAGAAATCATGCAAAGAGTATGTGTTCTTGTAGAGGATACAATGCGCTCTTCAGCTGTATTCGCCAAAGTTTGTGGAAATGTTTAACAGGTATTTAAAGATGCAGATTACTTTAATGGATAATTAAAAAATATCAACAATCGGTCGACCACTAACTTTGTGACTGAATTTTGAGAAAGAAAATTCCTTGAAAACAAGCATATATTCCACAGAAGTAGGTAAAAAGTTCCTGAAAATGAAAGTAAATCCACTGTACCTGATCGGCCTCCATCAACAGCACTCGATGTTCCTTCTTGTCTCTCTTGGCTGTCCACCTCGTCTTTCTGTCCACTGTTTTGCCTCGTCTTTGGAGGCAGAGGAGGTGCCCTGTCAGCGGTGGAGAGGGACGAACTTCTCGTTTTGCGCCTGGGCTTAATTGCAGGAGGTCTTTGTTGTCTCCATTCTATGCTGGTGCTCTTTGCTGTATCTCCAACTGGAATCTTAGACTCTGGCTGGCTGAATTTGCTGACTATGTTTTTGACATTCCCAGAGCTCTGTGAGGCCGCTCCTTCCACAGATGAGGTGTCTGAGGTATTATTGGAGGGCTTGGTGGGAACCGGGGGTCTTTGTTTAACCTCAGGTTTCGTAGGCAGATGTGGAGACTCTTGAGTAGACATCTTTAACTGGTTTTGATGTTTTAAACCAAAGCAACCTGGCCAATATGAGGCCAGGCAGCAGGGTCACCCAGGGCCTTCAATCCTCAACCTGTGGTAACAAACAATAAAGGCTTTACATATGACTGATGCATCTTTTTCCATCAGTTGACCAATCCCAGATCATCTGACACTGTAGTGTTTTCATTAAAGATATTACAATTCTGTCTGATACTAATGAACTTATATTTTTAAGTTATGGTCTATAAATGGGGATGATGAAAGTCTTGATGAAACAGAAGTAGCAACAGATCTTTTCTTCAATATGGTGGCGTACATCAGAGTGTAACAGGTTGTGGAAAAAATATGCCATAGGTTGCGCATTGAATTTGAAACATGAACTTGTAGGGGCGGGGTTTAAGCATGTGAAATGATTGGAGAAGTCCTGCATACATCACCGGAAGAAATGGTGATTTTTACTGTAAAGATCCAGATATGACAATTTGATTAAACATTACGAGGTAAAAAAGAAAAAATGAAACAGAGTGAATTTTCATCTCATGCCGACTTTAAAATGTAAGCTATTTGTACAGCTTTGTCCAAATAAATTAAAAAACACTTAAAAGTAGTAATTTTAAATGCTGTAAGTTAATTAATTTGGATATCACTATATTGTAATATACAGAACACTAATATACACTGTTATTGAATTATTCGTGTTTTTAAAGATTAAACATAAACATTAGATGATGGCAAAGGTAATCTAAAATGTACAAATCATGCACAAATCCAAAATGGCCAATATGATAAATTAAACAAGAATCTGTAATATCAGCAAATAACTAATATGATAACAACATATCGTCCAACCCTAGTTTTTATTCTTTCAGTTTCATATCCCTGTTGTAATTGCAAGCTTAGTAGAAGACAAAGTCCTTTAATAGGATGATTAACATCTAGTAACTCATTTAATAAAATAAATAGCATGATGATCTTTGTACTGGAATTACCTCACAAAGTACAGGTTCAATTGCACTGGACTTTGCTCTTACAGGCAACAGTCAGACTTTTGAATAAAATATGAGATGAACTTCCGATCAGACTGGTTCTTCTGTGAAACAGCATTAGATATATGCTGGGAATGTGCTTGCATGTCATATTTACAGTAAGAACCGTGTACTCTGACCCCATCAGATTCCAAAAGACTTAGACATGCATGATGGGATTAAAACCACACAATTAGTGGTTTATCGTTTTATGGTTATTTCCCCCTTATGTAAAACTACACTAACCATTTTAATAACTTAATTAGCTTAACTTTCTTGGCTTGGAATAATAACCCATTCTGAGGATATTATAAGGGAAAGGGTGTGTCAAAACGACTTTCCGTATCAACAATGCAGGTTGAACGTTGGCGTCTCTGACTTCTCTAGACTCACACCCCTCAGACAAACTCAGCAGGTCTGTCAGGTTCTTAGTGTGCTCAAATTTGATATCTTGAACATACAAAGCTCAACATTGCACAATGCTGAAAAGAAACACTTTCCCAAAGGGTGAAATAGGAAGAGCGAATTGGTTACCATGAAAAGAGTGATAATGCTTCTTAATTTTTACATCCTTCTGATATTTTAAACTACAGTAAACATCCCCTCAAACAACAGGACAAGTATTCCCTGATGGTCAGTTTTTTTCCCAAAATTGTGTATAAGACTCTTCCCCTCCAGTCTATAAACAATCTTTGGATCGGAATCCTCCTTTCCTTTCCTGTTGTGAACCTTGGCTTTGCTTCCAAATTCCTTAGAAACACTGGGATGTTGTGATATATACATCAGAAATATTTAAAACACACACACACACACACACACACACACACACACACACACACATAGGCTATTTGCAACTGCCTGTATATAAAAACAATAGAAGAATAGAAAAAAGATTGGAAAAAAGATGGAAAAAATAGGGTAATGAAATATTAAACATTACAATCCAAAAGTCAATACTCCTACTAGTTTGTTCACATGACTAATAATGATCTAATAAGGACAAGCAAAATGATGTAACCACTGAACCTGTCATTCATTTAGTAGACTATCATTTAATATCTGACTATGGTAAACAGTAGGTAAGATGAAGCAGTAGGCTACATATAGCCAACTATATTCACAGCTGAGGAGTTAATTACAATTCATAACTGTCTTACACAGACTACTCACCAAATGTGGCTCACTTTCTTATATAATCCATTAAGAAAAGCGAATTGCTGAAATGTGCCCAGAGTAAATTTCCTCATAAAAACAAAAACATTTGAGTCGCGTGGGGTAACTCTCAGAGTGCACATGAACACATAATAGTTTCACAGACATCCATGTTAATACATTTCTTTAAAATGACAGCAACATATCGCCACATTCCGGTGCGAAATTCATATCCGTACGGATTTGAGTAGACGTTACTTTCGTCTTTCCTCTTTTGTTGTCCTCACCGGTAAATCCACGCGCATCTCCGGCTCTTTGTTTTCCTGCTCGTGAGCATGTGTGTAGGAACAGCCGGACAGGGACAGTGTGATTAGTGCATACCCCTCCTCCCATCCCAATCCATCCCATCTCATTCCTGCCTGCACAGCACGCCCTCCGTCCTTTGGCTGCCACCCAGCGGAGAGCTCTCTCTCTCTCTCTCTCTCTCTCTCTCTCTC
>JAPMNU011373030.1:0-11725 GCA_029874995.1 Alburnus alburnus
TCTATCTATCTATCTATCTATCTATCTATCTATCTATCTATCTATCTATCTATCTATCTCTATCTATCTATCTATCTATCTAATAAAATGAGAACCTGCTGATGCAGATGATAGTGGTTCTGCCATTTAACATCTATTAACATAATCACAAATTCAATGATATCATAATATGCAATCATAATCAGTGTTGGGGGTAAACACATGAGTAACGTAAGTTGCGTAATTAGATTACTTGTTTATATATGTTGGTAACACTTTATTTTGATGGTCCTTTTTGAACATTCTGTTGACTATAAGTAATTTTGACTACATGTCAATTAGCTCTCATTACAGTATTAGTAGACTGTCTGCTTAATTTAATATCTGCAAACACTTTATTCTGATGGTCCTCCAACAGACATTCCACTGACTAAAAGTAGCTTTGCAACTACATGTCAATTTATTCTAACCCTAACCCTACCAGTCTACTAATACTCTACTAACACTAATGAGAGTTAGTTGGCATGTAGGTGCAAAGTTACTTCTAGTCAACAGAACGTGTTAAAGGGGCCATCAAAATAAAGTGAAAATGTTAAATAATACAAATATACTTTATGTCATAGATTGAACATTAATCTCACTTCAATGAACATCAGTGATCCAATTCATCCATTCTAATGTGATGACTTTAGATAAAAAGCACAATCGTGTTTCTTTTTTTTTAATGCTGAATTAAGAGTGTTAAACTTTCTTCTCTCTTCTCTCCCTTCTCTTTTTTTTCACTTTTGGTGTGAAGGGCCTTTACTAAAAAATAGAACTTGTTATTTTGTTATTAAAAAACAAACAAGCAAGCCCAGCCCAGCCCAGGTGAGACAAAGTAATGCAAAAGTAACGCAACACTTTACTTTCCTTAAAAAGTAACCAAGTAGACAATTAGTTGCTTTTTAGGGAGAAACGCAATATTGTAATGCATTAATTTTAAAAGTAACATTCCCCAACACTGATCATAATTAGTTACAATTATGGTAGTACAAAACACCCTGGTACAAAAATGCCTATTGTCTATAATAAATCAGATATTTGTTAATGAAGGCAAATCGTTTGCCAGTTACTTGTAAAATCTTCATTTGTCTGTGTTCCCATCGGTTGGTTAATAATTTAAAAATGCATTACTTGCATTATAGATGATATATATAAGCAGGAGAGAGATGGATGACTGGATGAGTATCTTAGAAGTCTTTTATGTTGAGTCTCCGCTCCGTGCTTTCATTGAAAGACCATTTTTGTGCGAGTGTTGTACAGTCACACGGTTTTTCACTTTCTAACACTGACATATTTAATTAGTCAAGAGTGGGATTCTTTAATCTGAAGATATTTAATTTAAGAATGAAACTCCACAGATCATTTCACACCGTAAAGGTTGAAAAGCAGGCTCATAATTATTATTATCCGTCTCTAAAAACAGAATTATCTCTTGAAAGGATGTTTTATTTCTCATTTGCAGGACTTGGATTTCACACTAAAGCAATAACGGCTCTTTCAACTCAAACTGAAGTCAAAAAAGAGTCTAACGGGATTGTGATTGGTCCTCAGCCTGCCTCATTACTTCGAGTCACTGTCTGCCCTGTGCGTGCTGTTTGTTCGCCGCGTCGTCTCGCACCTTTTATTCCATTATTTCTCTTCATTAACGCATTCCTCAAACATGTCCGCTCTGTCATTATTGATGACATTTATCCAGACACTTTGTAATGCGTCTGAGGATGGGGAGCGGCCCATTAAATTGGTTATCAATCAGCCTGAGGAGAAGGATGCATCTTTTTTCGATCTGGATGAATTGCACGATTATCTTCAGATTTATATTTCAGAGAGAGTGTCACGGGCGTCTATCTGACACCCACCCTGAGCGTTTACTCTCGATTGCGTGGGCCGTGCGTCGCTGCATCCTTGCTGACGTACAAATGTTCCCCTATATGATCTAGCACCTAACTGTCACTATTAATAAGGCACTGAGACTAAGACAGGGACATTTACATTTGCAATTTCATTTAGGAGTGGAAACCTGGTTTGCCTGTGTACATCAGCGTCTGCCGCAACCCTTATGGGAGATGACAGTGGTTTATTTAAATTGACTGTGGTGATATGAGGGCTGAAAAATACCTGTCACATTAGATTCCCACTGGATAAGTTGCATGTAAACCCTCCCAGCAAACAGCGGTTGGAAACGGAGCATTGTGTCAGCCCTGCTGATGTCCCAATCATCAGAACGCTGAGAGGATATTACCTAGATTAATTAGTCTTAATTAGAAATTAGTTTTGCTGGACAGAGATTAACTGAGGATCAGATCATGAGTTTGGATGTTGGACAATGATATCAGAGTTGGTGAGAGATCATTCTCGTAATGAGTTGCCTCACTGTTGCATGCGACGTACACAATTATCCCATGTCGCTTAAAGTTGCAGTGCACACATTAAAACATAATCAAAAAATAAATAGGATGTTTAACCAATTTCATTCATAAAACTGTGGTTTAATTTATTATATATATATATGTATATATGTTTGTTTTATATTATATTCTATTTTTTATAAGTAAATAAAAAAAAATGCAATATTTCTTTCTTTCAGTGGTGTTCAATTGTTTCATTGCCAGCTAGTACTGTGTTTTTTCTGTTGTTACTCATTTGACAATTAAACTTTTATTTTGACAAATTTTTTATTAAATGCTTTCATATTTGATGGAATTTTACCCAATGCTCTTTTGAAAAAGGACTAAAGCTATCACAGATTGCGCACATATCCAAGAGGCTCTATTTCAATTATTACTTTGTGATGTTTTCGACCCGGCTTGTCTGAGTACGAGCTTCAAAAAAGGGGGATTGCAAGATCCGCAAGGTTATCGCGGAGGGTGGAAACTCAATTGGAAGAGGTTGCAGTGGTCAGGCTTTTTGTCAGCTTTCTTTTGGTGCGATTTTGCCGAGGTATTGGAGTGAAGATAAGGAGCCTTGGTCATTTCGAGTGCTTTTAGAGTGTGCATGAGGAGAGGAAAAAAAAGACATGGAGAATGGGGGCAGATATATAACCGATTTTAGTATGGTATAGATTTTTTTTTGTTGGTCAAAATCATAAGAATC
Organism: Alburnus alburnus; assembly: GCA_029874995.1. Classification (NCBI taxonomy): domain Eukaryota; kingdom Metazoa; phylum Chordata; class Actinopteri; order Cypriniformes; family Leuciscidae; genus Alburnus; species Alburnus alburnus. The sequence continues at coordinate 3,112 of JAPMNU011373030.1, forward strand.
ATGTCAAGTATACTTTTTTGTAGCCGCCTGGTAATCATGTGAATGAAGCTCATGACTTTTCCTGATCCCATTCTTTCTTTTCTCTCCATTGTTCTCTATAAATAAAAATGCGTATCTATATTTCACTGTAAAAACACAAGTTCCTGTTCAATTTAGAAGTTAATTCATATACATTACTATAGACAGGCAGTTTTCTCTCTAGTGATGTAGTGTAGGTTTTGTCATATTTTGTGTCTTTTGAGTTTTGTTATTCCTTCTGTGGAACAGTGTTTTGATGGCGGCTTAGAGTTTCATAAAACACACTGAATGACTGGAAAACATTTATTTCTAGTTGCTTTATCTACTCTTACTCGACGTCAGTGCTGCATGACAATGTTTTCTCAAAGTTTTGAGTTTGCTTCAGTGCATTTTTTATTACAGATGAAAAGCAAGTTGAACATACTTTCTACTTTCTAATTTTCTGCATATTTTTTATTCCTAATTACGAATTTTACAGAATTTGTCGGTTTCTGAACCTCTCTTGCTGAGGGAATTTCTGTATATTGTCTTTCCTAATGTAATTACATGAATTTATTAATTTTCAGAGCTTCTTGTTATACACACTGTAAAAAAAAAACTTAATGAAGTAAGTTTGTTCTGCCTTAAAATCTTAAGTTTAGTCAACTCAAATATCCAAGTTGTCACTTACTACAATTTCACATTTCAAGTTGACTAAACTCAAAATTTTAAGGCAGCATAAATACTATTTTAAGTTAAAAAAAAATGTTTTTGCAGTGCATTGCTATCATAAAATACATACAGAAAATCTTATTTAAAATGAATGACAAAGTCACAGGTGTTATCTGCTAATAGTTTGACCTTGTTTGAGTTTGATTTCTTGACACGATCAGCAGGAGCCTGTCGCACAGATCTGCGCATTGCCTTTGCTCAATTGGTTTTTGTGCCAAATCATTGTGAGCCTCCCAGAACACTTGACCTGTATGAGACTGCAATATTCAAGTAGAAATATTAGAGAAGAATAACGTGTAGTCTGGCTCTACTATACTTCCACAGACCATTTAAACTTGCTTGGTAATTGTGTTGCAGGGTTTTTCCGTTCCCGTCACCTTCTTTCTGTCACTGTGAAGCAGGATATTAGCAAAATGGATGGGGCTGCATTAATTCAAAAGTGTGAACACTTTTGAGGTCATTGACGTTTCTGTGATGGGATCGGTCTGAAAGCTTCCTCGGATTGCCGTTGTTAATCTACAGGGTCTCGTCTTCTCTCGACAGCTTTAATGACAGACAGTAACAGTAACAAGGTATTATGCAAGAAGGATATCACTCAGATTACGCCGACGAGATCTTGAGGGCGTCAGGTCTTTTAAACGAGGTTATCTATGCAATCTGTCACAAATGATGATGGAGCGGGGTAATAAGAGGCATTTTCTCCAGTTCTACAACCTCAACTGTAAGACAGCAGTGTCAGCTTTGCCTTGAATTAATTTTCAGGTTTCACCTCAGAGATTTTTCTACCACCGTTCAGGGATCTGGTCTGAAGTGCAAATTTGCGGATCAGCGCAACCGCACATTCCCTCTACACCCTCACTGAGGCGCGATTCATTCATTACAACTACAATAGGTATTAATAGCTTCTCGTTGACTTACAATGGTAATTTTTCACTTGTTCAGTTTAGTCTGATGCTTGTTTAAATATAGACCATGGAGGAATCCGCCTTGTTTGGAGACCCCAAGCCACTTCCATAGTGAAGAACAAAGGGAGCCATGGGACATCTGTCTACTATGAGAGATGGCAAACAATAACATGGGAGCATTACACGGAGAACAGAATGAAAGTGGTGAATGTATCGGGGATGAAGTAAAGGTACATTACTCAACCAATCCTCCAACAAGTGCTGTTCCTACAGGAGAAGAGCGAGTAACATGCTTTTTTTCTGGGCTTCAAGGCGCTGCTGTTGAATTCTGAATTGAATTGCCAGGCTAAGAGCTGACAGAATACCAGGCAGTGCCGTATTGTCATCCCATTGTGTGAATCTGACAGACAGTCGGAGAGGGATCTCATCCAAACAATAAAAGAAGCAAGCCTCATCCGACGGCCCCTCATTGTGTTCCGCACAAAACCCATAGTAACGCACCTGTTAGCTTTGCCTTTCCAGTTTGATATCAGTCGAGATGGAAAAGGTTGTTTCATGTGTCGGAGACCTGTAATTCCAGAATCGAATCCTCACACATAGATTGGAAGCTTGTGCCGTCTGCTTTCAGCATACATTTGCACTCTTCTGGGGTATCATTCACCGTGCTTAATTTAGTCTGATGGACATTTCAGGGAAACACACACAGCGCCCTCATGAGGCTCAAAAGAGACCTGCAGTGGATTTTTGCTCTCATGCACCTGTTCTACACAAGGCTGCACTCGTGCTTGTCGTGTTCACTTGTGAAATGGCGCCAGTCTGTGTGCGAACTAAACTGACTTGGAAAGAAAGTGAGCTGGGCGCAGGCCCTGCCGGGACTGGTGGCGTGTTATCTGTTTTTCAGAGTAGTGCATTCTGGGACATTTGGGGCTTAGCAAAGTTCAGACAGTGACACATGGTGGAGCTCATGGATCGTTCATGGGTTATTCACCTCTTCGTCCACCCTAGATATTTCCCTGTTAGTTGTTAGCCATCTGTCGTGGAGCTCTCTGCACTGGACTCTGAATCTTATTTTGACATTTGAACAACGTTCAAAGATAGCTTATCTGTTGTAATATATTTTAAAATGTAATTTATTCCTTTTATGAAAAAGTAGAATTTTCTGCATCATTAATCCAGTCTTCAGTGTCACACGATCCTTTGAGAAATCAATGTTGATATGATGCTCAAGAAACATTTCTGATTATCATCAATGCTGAAAACACTAGTGCTGCTTAATATCTTTGTGGATTTGATGAATTAAAGGTAAAAAAACAAGCATTTCTTTGAAATAGAAATCTTTTGTTACATTATAAATGTCTTTACTGTCACTTTTGACCAATTTAATGCATCCTTGCTGAATAAAAGTCAAGAATTTTCAAAACGTTAATGCTTGTTTTATTTCCAAAATGGTACTTTTTGAAATGTATTTATGTGTAACCATTATATATATATTGTTTTCCAGAGCCAACGATCATTACAACTGCTCCCAACACGCTGGATGTGACCGTTGGCGAGAGCATCATTCTTCCCTGTCAGGTTTCCTACGACTCCTCGCTGGAGCTCAAGTTCACATGGTTCTTCAACGAGCAGCTCATCCACTTCGGCAGCCATGGAGGATACTTTGAAAAAGTTGGCGGAGTAAGAACAAAACAATTAAAAATACTATTCAGTGGTTTATTTATTTTATATCACAGCCAAAAGTTTCTGATAAATCTGGGATTACCAAGATAAAGTGTATAGTTTATGTCTGGACCTGTGATCTCAACATCTCAACCATTTAAAAAAAATAGCATGTAAATGTTGCGGTATTCTATTAAGCATATATTTTAATCATAAAATAGCAAATAAATGTATCATAAATCACTGAGTCAGAATACAGCATAATCATGCTTACTACTTTTAGAACAGCCGTTGCATGCCTGTGCAGGCTTAGGCAGCTATTAGGTTTTGGAACAGAGCCATAGTTTTTGAATATATTTTTAAATACTTGTTTTTCCTTTCTTAAAAAAAAATATTAAGAACTAACGCTGTGTCTACTAGCTGGACACTTCACATACATATATGCAAATGTATTTAAACTGTAATTGGTAACATATTGTTCTTTAGATATTCATATCGAGTGCTTTCAACTGAATTGCTGGGAAAAAAAATCACATTAATTCTTTCATTAAATTCCACAGTTTTGAGTTTGTGAATTTATGATAAGAGATTTTCCCATTATATGTGCAGGCACTGACAACCCATTCTGTATTAATCTACAGTATAATTAAGCTTCCCACTCAGTGTGAATTGCAGCACTTGTACAGTCACATGCGTTTCTTTCATTAAAAGTTCATGATATTTTTTTCCCCTCTCCTTTTGGGGGTGAGGGGCTGATCGCTTTTCTTGTCATCTAGTTCATCATGCCATCCATAGAGGTGCCCCGTCTCCAAAGAAACAAGCAATGGAGAACTTTCTAGATGGAAGTGCTCTATTTTAAGAGCAAAAACCGCCACTAATATTATTTTACCTGATTACTATGATTTATTATAAGTGATGTATCTTAATTGCAGCACTTTGAGTGAAGAATGTGGGGAAAGTATATACCCTTGATAAGGAAAAATAGCGTTCTTCATGTGCTTTCTTTCATATCCGGGAACCAACAAAGGAAAGAACAGCAAATCACAACTATTCAATTTGATTGCGGTGCTACAGTATAAATACAAGCGAACGGTGTCTTGACGTGACTGGAACTTCGTTAAAAATAAAGTTCATCCACACTTTCTTAATGTTATAGGATCACAAGGAAGGCAATGCAAAGACTGTGTTTTTCCACAGCTTGGCACTTCAAAACATCTTGTAATCCTCTATCATTTTGTTTGCTTCTGTTTCGTTTTTACTATTATATGACATGTGTGAATTGGTGGGCGGGGCTAAAGAGGCCATGATGTAGAACTAGGCGTTGATCTTCTTCTGTAGAGGTGGTCTTTCGTCACACTATTACGTAGTAATGTGACATAAACTGAAACCAGTCATTTTCTGAGCTTGGTTTCAATCAAAGCTGTCTTTGACTAACGAGGAACTTTTGAGTTCTGAAACTGTTGAAACTGATATTTTTATTGTACAATTGACTTGTATGTCAAAATATCAAGAAAATTTGATTTCTCAATTCATGACCCCTCTAAGTTAATTAAACTGTTCTCAGTACTCACAGAGACAGGTACCAAATTAGCCATATTTTTTATTCACCATATACGCCATTTCTGAGCAAAAACTGCTCATTTAGACAAAAATAGTTTTTGTTTGACCTACATATTTGCATGTCATTTAAGGCAATAATAGGCNATGCAAAAAAAAAAAAAAAAAACTTTTCCAATAATGTGTTTGTAGTCCTGGTTTGTCTACAGCTGTACAGAAAGCTGAAAAAAAATGTGTTCATCCAAAAGTTATACTGATAAATATCAAATATATGTACTATAATGTAAGTACATATAAATACAATTTAAAACAAGCATTATTTAAGATGTGCAAATAATACAATTTGTTTAATTTCTCTACCCAATCTGTAACTCCTTACCATATCTTTGATCTTTTTTTCAGCAGCACTCGGCAGGTGACATCATGATCCGAAACATTCAGCTGAGGCATGCTGGGAAGTACACGTGTGCCGTACAGACCAAGGTGGACAGCAGCTCCATTGCAACTGACCTGATTGTCAGAGGTGAAAATGCTGTGAAACATATATAACACTTGCATGTGGTATCATATCTTATATACATAAATAAGACATCATCTACTTTTGCACACTCTGGCTATTGAATATTAAATGTCCATCAACTAACTAGAAACAGTGTTACAGACTGTTAAACAAGCCAGTGACGCATTGTAAATGTTTACCAAATGGAGGAAAGATGTGCTGGTTTTCCTGCTACGGCAAAAAATCACCCATAAAAAATGAGACCTAATCTAATTAGAGCTTTTAAGTCAGTAAAAACATGTAGCTCAGACTTAACCAGCTGCATTGCTGTGCTTCAGGGGGCCGTCTATGTGCAGCCTACAAGCGTGACATCATTGTGTGTGTGTGTGTGTGTGTTTCTGGTTTGCATGGCTGTCTTCTGTCTCAGGTCCCCCTGGCCCCCCTACCAGCATCCATGTGGAAGAAATCACAGATACCACTGCCACTCTCTCCTGGAGGCCTGGTCCTGATAATCACAGTCCAATTACTGCCTACACCATCCAGGCTAGAACCCCTTTCTCCCTCGGCTGGCAAGCTGTTAGCACAGGTGGGGCTTCTAACCAGCCTTCACTGATCAAAACATTTTCTGCATAGTTTTCTATTTTGTCCCCCTGCTTTTTTCTCTCCTATTACGTACTGAGATTTTCATCATGTTTTTTTTTTTATGCTTGTTAAAGCTTATTTTAGACCTTACCAAAATGATTGGTTTTACCACATGTAGTTGTGCTTTCTCTGTAGCTTGAACAGCGATCCAAAAGGAGATGTTTTGCTCTTTTCCACACAATGACAGTAAAATTTATCCATGGGCTGCATGGGGTGTACACACACACACACTCACACACAGTCTGGTTCGCTATCTTTGTGGGGACTCTCCATAGACGTAATGGTTTTATACTGTCCAAATGGTATATTCTGTCCCCTTACACTAACCCTACCCCTAAGCCTACCCATCACACTAAACTTTCTGCATTTTTACTTTTTCACAAAAAAAAAATCATTCTGTATGATTTATAAGCTTGTGTACCCATGGGGACCTCAATTTAGATCCCCACAGTGACATGAGTCCTCATGAGTCCCCATCTGAATAGAAAATCATGTGTACACGCACACACACACACACACACACTGAACTACTGTTCAAGATTTTTTAATGTTTTTAAAGAAGTCTATTATGCTCACCAAGACTGCATTTATTTGATCAAATATGTTTGCTTCGCTGTAATATTTTGAAATGTTTTAATATTTAAAAATAATTGTAAAATAACTTTCTATTTTAAAATATACTTAAAATAAACTTTAAAAATAAAAAGTATTTACTATAACTTCTGATCAATTTAATGCATCCTTGCTGAATAAAAGTATTAATTTCTTTCAAAAAATCGTACTGACCCCCAAAACATTGAATGACAGTATAGAGAGATATAGGGCGCTTACCTTGACAAAATATAAAACTGTGGTGTCAGGAAAAGAACCAAAAAGATGAAAAGAACAATCTGAATTCCAGAGGGAAAAAAAGTTTTTAAAACAAGTGATTTTAAAATTTTAATGTTATGAATGTCTGCACACACAAATGAAGCTTTACAACAGCAAATTTACTTAGTTTTGAATTTCAGATAGATAGATAGATGGATAGATGTATAATTGCAACTATAGGGTGTTATTTTTATCTTCGCTTTCACAGCACCTGTCGATAAGCCCGCTTTTGTATCTTACCTACAGAGCCTATTATCTCACCGAGCCGAAGAGACCCGCGCTGTGCATCTTGTTTGTGTGAGCGTGCGGGGGGCCGTGCAGGCTCACGAGGGGGCTCGTCTCACAGTATGTGTGTGTTCTGTTTTGTTCCAGTGCCGGAGGTGGTGGGGGGCACTCATCTGACTGCTACAGTAATCGAGCTTAACCCCTGGGTGGAGTATGAGTTCAGAGTTTTGGCAGGCAACGCAGTGGGCACAGGAGAGCCCAGCAAACCCTCGAAGAAAGCCAGGACGAAAGAAACAGGTGAGTGCTTCAGACACGTTAGTCTGCATGTGGCTCTTTCAATTAGCGCCATGTGGTGTGAGTCGCTATCTTTTGTAACGCATTGATTGCGTTGAAGGAGGACCAAAGCCATATCTAAGACTTCTGACTTTAGCCAGTAAGCAGACACCCTTGCAAAATGCTACAAAGCACTTTAGAAAACCCCATAGCAATATGCTGCAATGCTTGAGCATCCTGACGGCTCATTTTGCATGCACACACCACTCACATTCCTTCAGAAAATGTTCAAATGTAATTATGCATGCAGTTTTATGGGCTAGTATAAATTACTAACAGGCTAAAATGGAGTATTTGTACTTTTAAAAATGTATTTCTCGGACAGCAGTGCCATTTAAGTAACTGTAAAATGCAAGGTGAAAAAAAAAATATATATATATATATATATATATATATCACATACATACACTTACACACATACTACACTACCATTAAAAAAAATTGTGAAATGTTTTAAATGTTTTTGAAAAAAACCATGCCCAACAACAAGGCTACATTTATTTAAACAAAAATATAGTAAAATGTGAAATCTTATATAAAACATTTCTGTTTTAATATATTTTAAAATGTAATTAATCCTGGTGTTCAAGAAACTTTTATTTTTATTATTATTATTATCAATGTTGTGCTGCTTAATTCTTTTGTATTATAAATGTCTTACTCTCACTTTTGATAAATTTAATGTATCCTTGCTGAATAAATTAATTTATTTATAAAAAAAAACTTGCAGACCCCCTAACATACTACTGTATATAATTTTTTTTTTTTTTTTACTAAATTTATATCAGTTTTTATTTTCAGCTCACAGTTGAGCTTTCAAATCATACAGTTAAAACTGTCAAGGGAAATATAAGCATGTCATTTATACATGAAAATATATTTTAGCTCAAATCATGTCCATGTTATTTGTTTAACTTTCAAATGATATGCAAAAACCGAAGTCTTAAATGGCCACACCTGAGCCAAACTGAGTAAATCTTTTCCTTCCTCCAGTTCCCAAGGTCACCCCAGCCAACGTGAGCGGAGGAGGTGGCAGTCGATCAGAGTTAGTCATCACTTGGGAGGTAAGATGACCAATGCACTTCACTCGCCCGTCTGTGTGTGCGTGTGTGCGTGTGTGTGTGTGTGTGTGTGTGTGCGTGCGTGTGTGTGTGTGTGTGTGTGTGTGTGTGTGTGTGTGTGTGTGTGTGTGTGT
>JAPMNU011373034.1:0-15973 GCA_029874995.1 Alburnus alburnus
ACTTTTGGAGGCTGCCTCCATTTATTATCAAAACAAAAATAAATGACAGATTAGTGCGGGCGAGGGTGAACCTCGCGCCGGGGTGTACAGCGCGGGCTCGTCATGCAGCGACCACTCGAGGCCAGCGTCCTCACCGTTAGGTCCTCCAAACCTACCTCCTGGAGCAAATTGTGAAACTCCTGAAACCTCCGGAGGGTTTGGTGGACCCGAATACAGCGACGATGTCCCCTACACAGCTGTTTCTGCTCTACAGAGCATATATGAGCGGTGACTCTCTCGATTAATGCTAATGCTCGATAAACATCTAAAAAAGATGGCCGCCAACAGGTTTAGAAACTTTCGCCTCCGGATTTCGCCTCTGACGCACGTAAATTTCGCTTCAAACTTTTGATTTTACGCGCGTCAATTTCGCTCTTGACGCGCGAATGCACAAAAAGTGGTCACACGTATAACTAGACGCGGCAGACGCGAATTTTGACGCATATTCGCGTTTGGTTTAAACGCAGCATAAGAGTTTGTTTTTAAATAAAGGACACTAAATTGATCAAAGGTGAGTAATGACTAGGGATGTGCAAAACTAGTCAATTAACAGTACAGCTGCTACTAGTAGCAAATGCCCATCGCTTTATTCGCCAAGTGTGCCACATTTACTATGGGATTTGACTGTTTGATTCAAAGATTAAGTGCTCAAATAGATCATATATACACAAGTCTTTAGATGATTTCTTACTTTTAGACTAGTCGGTTACAAAACCTCCATTTAAACGACCGTCAAATTAGTTGAAGCGCACATCCCTCCTGTCCAAGCTGCTCTTTTCTATAACCATAAAAATCTTAGCAGCGTCAGTGGTTACCTGTGGCCTTTAGCCGGGGTTTAGGGGATTTCTTGTCCTTCTTCTCAACTCTCCTTCCTCCTTTCGGCACCACTTTTTTGCCTTTCTTTTTGGAGTGCCCATAGTCACTGTCATCATCATCATCAACCATGAAGTCTTCATCACTGCCAGACTCTTCTGCAGAGAAAATCGGAAAGTACATTTTTATGAAATGTGAGTGGCGCTTGGCTGTGCGTAAATGGCCACCGCAATACTATTGTAATGTGAACCATTGCTATGGTGTTACTAAGGGATTCTGAGTAGTTAATGTCATTTTAAGTTGCCAGGGTGGTATGGGTGTCTAATTACTGGCTTTTTGTGCATTTGAGGCATCTTTCCACTAGCAACCTCAACTGCTAGTATAAAAGTATACTATTGATTAACTTTATATAGTTAGTAGTAGTATACTATATTAAATTGCTGTGCAAATGCATTTGAGAAGCATTGAATAGTCTGTGTAAAGGATCCTAATATCAGAAGCTCTTCTGTGCCACCTTTACAGTGTAAACTTGGCATAGTTTTATCATTCGCCAGGCCAAAATCATAAGTCCAAGTATGAGCAATAATAATAACAATAGTGATGCTGAGTCAAAGTGACAAACACACTGAACACTGCAGTTAAAAAGCAGCACACTTACGGTCCAGGAATGCCTGTTCTTCCTCATCTTTCTCCTCATCCTCACTGCCACCGTCTCCCAGAAGGATTTCTCTCTGTTTGGACACGGCCTTTGACGCAGCCTGCCTCACCTGCCTCGGTTTCCTGCTCACCTCTTTATCATCATCACTATCATCTGCAGAGGAATCACAAGCGTCATCAACATGCAGAACAGATGCATTCACATTTATGCTCTATTTGCATTTCAGAACACGCACTCCTAAACTGTGGTTGTTTTATATGTTGGTCAGATGGTCTTTTTCAGTCTAAATGGGCAGTTAATGGCCAGAATAAGACTAAACTTTATGCTCATAGTTTAACATCTGCTGCTTCATGTTTTATGCATGAGAATTCAAGGAGAAATAATGTTTTTTTTGTCGGTTCACGTCTCACGTCTCACCTCCACCTCGTTTCCTCTTCAGTGACTTTTTGCCTGGCTTCTCCACCTTTGCTTTCTTTCCCTTTTTGGCCTTTTTATCATCATAGTCACTTCCTCCATCTTCCTCTTCCCCTTCCTCTCCAAAGTCGTTGTCTTCATCACTACCGAAGTCATCTTTAAAACACAAGATTAGAGGTTAATTGTTTTTTATGCCACTTTATTTTGAATCAAATCATCCACGGTAGATGAAATAACACAATTTACCTGCGGAGTCATTTTTGGATTTGGACAGTTTGTCATCTGAATCCTCGCTGTAACGGAAAAGGTTTGTTAGTAGTTTGAACTTTGAAGGAGAATGTCCTTGTATGTGGCATTTATTTCCTAGTTATAATTAACCGCAGCACATATGTGGGTCATAAGGAGAAAATGGATCTCAAAAAGGTTCACGATCCCTGGGGATCCCAAAACACACAAATCCTGTCATGAAATTCACCATTTAATACATATAAAATTATTTTAGATGCATTATTCTAATCATCAAATACACCAAAGCTGGAAAAAGACCAGATTCTTGCCTCTCTTCCTGTGAATTCTTAGTCTTCTTGTTCTTGATTTCACGGGGTGGAGCACGTATCTTCTTAGTTGTTTCCTTGTCTCTCCCATAGTCCTCATCTGGAGGCAGAAACGAGATGGATTGAACCATGGAGTACATGACTGCATAAACTGATTATTTAAAACAATCTCTGAAAGGTCACCAATCGACCTGCAGAATATTTGCATTCCAATATCGAGTAAACTTGCAAAGAAATTCTTTGTCGCACATCAACACTTTTCAGAAAGCTAAAATTACGTGTTTTAGAGATGGTTTATTACCTGCATCGTCGGATTCATTAAACTGGGAGTAATTCACCACCTTTCTGTTCCTGTAAGAAAGACAAAATACTGTAACAAGAGTTTGTGAAGCAGTGGTGCATGTGACGTTAATTCTTGTTTTAAGGGCTTACAGACCATCAGAAGGTGGTCAGCATGTCTGCAGGAAACCGAAGTTCATTTAACATGCCTCGCTTCATTATGTTTACTTAAATTAATGATCGTTAAATAGTTTCTCAATTAGCATTTCAATGAGGGTTTCATTAATACTGCAGTCTTGTTCCATTTAACCACTCAGGCCCGACATGGTGTTGAGATGCTTGAAAAGCCACAAGTAACATTAAAGTAATTAGACGTTTTGGATTATAAATTACAATACTGAATCATCAATCCAGAAAGGACATGATATTATACATAATGACATGTATAACTAATAATTATCATATTTTGTCTACATGTACATGCCACATACATTCATTAATACATTTGATTTATAACAACCATTTCAGTTGTAAACAAGTAAAACCCTTCACAGTATCAATCACGTGACACACGTAGAANAAGAACTACCATTAACTAAGTAAAATCGGACAAAATACTAGGGATTTTGTTCAAATTATGCAAAAAAATATTTTACATTAAAAATAAATAACTTTGTGAAATAAATTAAGTCTTCTTTTGGCGTAATTCCTCATATTTACCATGCCATGGTAACGTTAATAGTTATTACAGTACGAGGCTTTTCAAAATCTGCCATTTTATTCATTTATTTTTTTCTTAAATAACGGTGGTGGCTAATATCAAATAAAAAAAATAATAACTTATTAAATAAGTTATAATGAAGTAATAAATCGGTATTCGCTGTATTTGCATATAACGTTAGTCACCACGGTTAATGTTCGTAAGAACAGCGTGTTACGTTTTTTTTTTTTTTCTCTGTACAGTCGATACGTGAGGAAGGCGCGCACCATTTTTACTCTTTTTTTATGTCGGCCCTCGGTCGACAACGCATAAGTCATATACACTAATCTCCTTTTGCCATTTGAACTCAAAATATGGACACAGAACATCACATTTTGTGCACGTTTTCCACAGAACTCCAAACGGGAGGTGTGGTCGCTCTCAGCCACCCCGCCCCCCTCTGACGTCACACGCGTCGTGTTAATTTACCGCTATCAAAAAAAAAAATACATTAAAAACGCGCTTCCCTCCCTAAAACACCAACGGGCTTTCGCAATCTATTGTTTCGGCATCGTTGAGAAATCTGCGCAAATATGTGCGCTTTACAGGTTGCAAAATCACTTGAATGGGCCAATGTGCACCTCCAATGGGATTTTATTACCCCTCCTGAAGCTTTGGCGAGGATGAATGGGAAGCCATATTCTCACTGGCTTACAAGGAAACATGAAGCCTTTTAGTGCTTCTCAAACAACAAATATATTCTGAAATATAGGTAGGAGATGCACGAAGAACACCAGATTTCATAATCCTGATTGATGCACATTAGAAACGTGCACGATATCCCCATAAATGTAAAAGACACAGCCCTCCGCCACTGGGGAAGAAACAACGAGCAAAATGCATGCACGAATGAGCCAAAATGTTACAAAATCGAGCTCTAAACAAGAACATTACGATGCCTGGCACATGCGTGAAGCCTAGAAGTCAGTGTGCATGCAGCAGCCATCAGCAGGACGAATGGAAACCCACGTACCTCACTGGTCTTGCCATTTTGCAGGAATACTGTAGAGGTTAAAAATTGTGAAAGAGCAAAAGAAAAGCAGGGAAAATGCAAACAAAATGTGCTGTTTTAAAACACAAGAGGTGACGTCGCAAAACCAACGCCCTCTCCCTGTGGTAAAAATCAAACAATGCGGGAGATATTCCTGCTCTACGAAGGTATTTAGTTTAAATTTTACCTTCAGCTACTCAAAATGGTGAATAAAACAAACTGAAACTGCAGCCTTCGCGCAACCTAACGATTGGATGGAGGGCGGGCATTGCCGTTCAAACTCAGCCCACTCTGCTAGATTTGCCCAGAGAGCGACGCTATTGGTCAGTTCAAACGATTGTTCGATTTGTGATTGGGTTTTGTGGCTGTCTATCAAACGTAGGGTCTCCAAAGCATTTACCCTCCCCCTCGTTTGCGGATAGGTTGAACAGCATGGCTCGGCTCAGAAACAAAAAGAGGCCCTCACGATATGCAAGATGTCCCAGTTTAACTGTAGAACAACTTTGTGTCGTTTGTTTCTCTTGAAATTAAGTTTATATAAGCGAAAGCACTCGACAGAAGGTTTGAGACCTCGAAAATATACATTTTGTTGGCTATTGACCTAGAATCAGACCTAACTCGATCACTTTTTAAATTATATTATTGCAATACTGATAACAGGAATATGTTGCTTTAATGCTAACAGTTACTAGCATTATTCAACCCTAATATCATATGCCATCATTAAAGTTCATATTATAATAATGGTAATTATTGTTTTTATGGGAAATAAGATAAATGTTTGGATATTTTATCACATTCCCATTTGAATTTTGTAATAGATTAAATCGCAGTGAAAACAAAAAAGTACTGTAGTCGATTCTAATGTCTCCAGACTATCCACCCTCATGGTTTGCTTTGTTTTGTTGAAAGCATTGCTCAGAAATGGTCCTATTTTGATGTTGTCCACTTTTAGTTGATTGTTCCCCTGAAATTAAGTTTACAAGAATTAATGTGTGGTTTGAGATCTTAGAAATTAAGGATTTTCGAAAGATTTAAAACCCACAAATTATTGATTTTAGCTGACTTTCTACCCTGAAATGTGACCTAACTTGATAATTACTGAAAGAATATTATTGCAAATATAATAATTCATTACTTTAATATCGATCTTCTTTATAATAGCTTTAAGAATATTTGCCCTTGTTATTTTGATGAAAATGAATGTGAGGCTGTTTAATATTCAGAGTCCAGAGGTATAAGGAATGCATCTAACATGTAATTTCAAAGGATTTTAATTCACATCATATGCACTGTCTGTGTATTTCCCTTTATTTCTGTTCCAGGAAAAGGGATTTCTTCCTCTTTATTCCCCTAGTCTTTCACTGCAGACCCTGGAATCCTCTCTGCTCAGCAGTTATTGAAGTGAGGAGAAGGTATGTCTCCATGGCAACCAGGTATGATTCTCGTCATTTTTATTTATTTATTTATTCGCCCATCCATCAGTGTTTGCATTTCTTTAGCCCTCCGTAATCTTCCAAAACATCACTGGAAGAGTTCCTGAGAAGGAAATCGGCTACTATCGAGGGTCAGTCATCTCATATTGCTTTTGTTTATTTGGATGCATGTCATCTGTTGCCACAGCAACCACTCACTTTTCTCCCTGGAGTGCACACAGAAATCACATCTAAATTCGAAGACAAATGCTGTCAGAAAAAGTAGGACATGTGAAAAAATGCTCTCAATAGCTATCACACCATATGTGTGGAGGCCACATGCATAAACCTGTGTTTGCTCACGGCTCATGGGCAAAGTGCAGTGAAGTGTAGCGCTCTAAATCACTAGTTTCTGTTTGTCAGACCAAAAACTCATTTGATCTGATACGAACTAAATCTTAATGTGGGTGAATCCTGTCATAGCATCCTTTCAAAATCTATAAATAAATAAATAAATCTAGGACCATTCACTTTTTTTTCTTCCTTTTTCCAATGTGAAAAATAAATGAACAAATTCAGGGCTCAATGCTAAGGATTTATTATATTTTTGGTTCAAAATTTTACTTGCCAATTGCCATGCTAGAATTTTCACTGGCCCCACCACAAAAAAAGTTATAAATTTAAATAGTTATTCATTGTGTTTGACCCATTAAATGATCAAATTATGAGCAATACAATGCTTTTCAGGTTTTTCAGGTTGGTTTAACAGTAGTTTTCAGGTATCCTACAAAAATTGAATAAAGTAATCCAATGTAAAATAACACAACATTTTCCTCACTGCATACATTAAATATAGATTAATCCTTATTAAAGTTAAAAAAATATTTTTTTCTTTGTCCTTTGTTGTCTGATTAACATTAAAGGGATAGTTCACCCAAAAATTTAAATTCGGTCATTATTTACTCTCACGTCGTTCCAAACCCGCAAGACTTTCGTTCATCTTAGAAACACAAATGAAGATCTTTTTGATGAAATCTGAGATCTTCCTGTCCCTCCATTGACAGCTATGCACTTTGACGCTTCAAAAAGTTCATAAAGAAATTGTAAAACTAATCCATATGAATTGAGCGGTTTAGTCAAAATTTTCTGAAGAGACACGGTCGCTCAAAAGCACCCGGATGACCTACCGGTACTACTTCCGGTGAGATTCTGAAGTGTGCATAGCATACGATGGACACTTTACTATCCCATGAGGCCACAGGAGAAGATTTGTGATTGAAGTGAAGCGGCGTAACTGACGCTTGTTGGTCACATCATGATAATGGCAACATGGCAAATGTACTGTAGTACGTCCAGATTACATTCATCCTACACACACTCATGCTATATAGAACGTACTTTTTTAGTGGTCTTGAAGTAATAACTTATTAACTTTCGGACGCAGCCATATGAGCATCGATGCTCCCTGGTTTCCACAGTGCTTTGTGGGACTTTTTAGGGCGCGAACATTTCAGTGCACTGGAAGTATTTTGCGATTGAGACTGACCTTAAAATGGCCGACTCCCTGACCAGTGCCCTGAATACTGGAGGAGCTGACAGAGACACACACGTTCACTTAAAACAAAACTGACTGTTTACTAGGAAGGATACTCTCTGAGACTGGCATTTTGACATAATTTTGTGAATCTGTCCGTTCAAGAGCAAGAAGACGTGAAAGAGCTCAATTCAGTTTTCACGCTGTTTGAGAGGGCTTTCTGTGGGCGCACTTCGGATGTGTGTGGTCCTTATTGTCGAGCCCTGTTAAATAAAAGAAAGGAAATAATGATTAAAAAATATAATGTAAAATATCTAGAACAGGTATTAAGAATTTGAAAAGATAATGTGCACGGAAATAATGTCAAAATGCATAGGCCTATATGTTGTTGTTTTTTACAATAAGGTTTCATTTGTTAACAATATTAACTATATGAACTTTTTTTTAAGAAGCTTTATTAAGAAACCATTTATTCATCTCATTTAATCTTCAATATTTACTAATACATTTTTAAGATCAAAAGTTGTGTCTGGTAACATTAGTTAATGCACTGAACTAGCATGAACATTTTTATTAACTAATATTAGCAAAGGTTATATTAAATATAAAATGTTTTGTTTATTGTTGGTTTGTTAGTTAATGCAATAGCTAATGTTAACAAATAAGCCCTTTTTTTTTAAACCATATTTTCTTTTGATTCTAGGGTGAAATGTGACCTGGACTAACTGAGATTCATCCAGGTAGGAACTTCCTAAGTCAAAAACTTTGGTAACACTTTACCTGAAGTCTTTAAGTAGAAAGCATTATAAAGGTATTCATAATGTAGGTCAAAATGCATAATAATATTTGCAGACTCTCTTTTACATCAGAAATTGGCTGTTTGTCATGTGTTTTAATGCATTATACTTTCCGAAGATATGTTCAGTGAATAGATGAGTATTAGAATGTATTATAATTGTGGTAACAATTATTCATGAGAAAATACAATGCATTACATGGTGCATTACAAAGCATAATTAATGCATTAAAATACTTTTATAATGCACTATGTATAAAGGTTGTGAATTGTTATCAAAATGTTTAAAATGCCCCCAGCAAAGCAAATAACATAGTTGCCTCTCCATTTTACTTTTCTCAAAATCTATAGTTGCAATGCTAATGAAGGAACACGAGAGGGCAGTATGGCACTGCTATGACAAGGTTTGCACAGACAATTTAATTCAGTTTTTTTACTGAGATGGATCTTTTGAATAATAGAGCTGTTATGTAATGTGAGTATGTATGTGTTCTTCAAGTGAGTTCATGTGCAAAACCATTGTGATTATATTAAGACTGTCTGACTTAGTGTCATTTCTCTGTGGCTCTGTATAGAGCCTCTGCTCACCAGGCTACAGAAAGGAAGTGAGCATTTAAGCCATGCCTAAAAGTGTCTCAGCACAAAATATCAAACCTTAAGGCATTTATTTTTAAAGACAGCACAAGGACTCTTTTTCAAGCACGTTTTTCAGAGGGTTTGCTATATGACATCCATGCTTTTTTAAATTGCCACTATATTTTTCATGTGAATTCAGAATATTATACCACTTTAAAAAGTTATTTATCCTTTGGCTATTAGTGTATTCATATAATTTGTAAGTGCATATTCTACTGTTTTTTTTTTTTACCACTTGAGACAGAAGCTCATTTTATAAAATACAGATATCAAGGTCTCTCTCTCTCTCTTTATATATATATATATTGAAGATGTCTAAATTGTCCTTTAGCTCTCCTGTTATAGCTGGATGGAATAACTCTGTATATGCTACGTAGATCTGGTTATGGTTATTGTTCTATACTGTATGTAAACAGCCCCTTTCTAGTGTTTTTATAAGTATATTATGTTATGTTTAAGCTGTAGAGTTTATAGTTGCGTATCATTTTGAAGTGATGTTATAATGTGTGTAATGTTTAAGTCTTGAGGTGAATTACTTCAAATGCATGCACAGATGCTGTTGATAACTTGTATTGAACCTGCTGGGACATTAACCAGCAAGACTAAGCCTGGCTAGACCATCCCCAAACTAGTACTTTCTAGCATGAACCCTCCTTAAACAGCACGCATATCTCTCTGAGTTAAACACTTTGAAAGACTTCTCTCGCCACAGCGCCGTCCAGCTTCTCAGTCCTGAAGTGTGTATCCAGAAGCAGCTGTGTCCCATCGCTGAACCTCTGATAGCACACTTCACTCGTGCTGTGGGGAGTTTATTCAAATAGATCTCAACTCCCCGCAGCCCGCTTTACACACAAACACGCAGGCGAGAACCCAGTCTGGGGATTTTGAATTTTAAGGCATACTTATTTACAATTGCTGGGAGACTATTCTTGGACAAGAGCCCTGCAGCAAAATGAGAGGAGGCTTGCAGTGAGAAAATGGTGGGCAAAAGTATTTTTTATTGAAGCATGAATACTTACTTGATATCTAAGTGATTGATCGCTCTTAAAGGGATAGTTCACCAAAAAATGAAAAAAAGGTCATTAATTACTTATCCTGATGTCGTTCCAAACCTGTAAGACTTTCGTTCATCTTCGGAACACAAATAAAGATCTTTTTGATGAAATCTGAGAGCTTTCTGTCCCGCCATTGACAGCTACGCAACTACCACTTTGACGCTTCAAAAAGTTCATAAAGAGATCGTAAAACGAATCCAAATGAATTGAGTGGTTTAGTCCAAATTTTCTGAAGAGACTCGATCGCTTTATAGGATGAACAGATTGAATTTAGTCTTTTATTCACATATAAACATTGATCAGCGAACATAAACAGAAGCTCAACCGAACCAGCTTGACACGTGAGAATGAACCTCATTGGTTCTCGCATGTCACATGATCATGCTTGAGCTTCTGCTTACCACAACTGATGTGTGAGTTGATGAATGTTTCATGAATTTTATTTTAATTCATGTGCCCTCGTAAACCTTTATCAAAAATGATTTCCCCTCCTGCTTACATTTACATTTAGTCATTTAGCAGACGCTTTTATCCAAAGCGACTTACAAATTAGGACTAAATTAAGCGAATCATCATGAGGCGGCAAAAACAACGCAAGAAGTGCTCAAAATACAAAGTTCAGGCATTATTCAGAGTATAGCATAAGCCCGATAAGTGAGGTTTTAAAGGTAAAGGGAAGGGTTTTTTTTATTATTTTTTTATTTTTTATTTTTATGAGGTTAAGTGCTCACGGAAGAGATGGGTTTTCAGCTGTCTTTTGAATGTTGTCAGGGATTCTGTGTCATCTCTTCTCTGATGGTGTGTTTACTGGCGTGAGGGCGGGACAACCTGTCACTCGATCCACCAATAGCAAACCACAGCTATCCAACGATCCAATCAATTCCTGATGGACTAAGTCCCGCCCTGTATTTGTTTTTCGTTTGAGAAGCGTTTCACTTAGATATACATCACAATAGGGAAGAAGAGACTGTTGCAACTTCTGTTTCATGACAACTTTAATTATTTAGACTTTCTGGAAGAAGTTTTTATGGTGTAATTTTGTGTGAAAGTTATTTCAGTGTATTAGTAAAAGCTAACTATTATTTAGAGAGAGTTAGCTACTAATTAGACTAAGAATCCTTTTTATCAAAAATCTAAATTCCAACACAAAATTGAATTTGAGATTTGAAAATGACATTTTAAAATGAGTTTATTTTCTAAAAGCTCCATAAGGCCCTTTTATATATAGCCCAGATATACTTAATTTCTCACACTAAGTCACTGAACATAAATCTGGTATGTTTACCTTTAATTGCTAATTGCAAGAAGCCCCAGACAGGAGCCATTTCTTTGTTTCTGTTTTGCTTTAATCCTGAAAATAATTAGTTTCCATGATCCATTTACTAACATTTTATAGATAGCAGCATTGAGTTTTAATCTGCAGTAAACTCCAGATGGCTTGCAGAAGGACTTTGAAACCAACAAGACGGAATGGCTGAAAAATTATGGGCCGCAGAGCTTCAACACCCCACAAAGCAACTTATTTAAATTAGAACAAAGGCGTTCCAGGATGAAACATTCTCCTCAGCCAGAAGGCATTTTAATGCTAGAATATATTCAATGCTAATGCCTTTGAAACTTCCAAGAGAGCCATTTTAAATAATTCTTAAGCCGTATTGAAGGGTTTAAAAACTTCCACACAGATAGATAAAATCTTTAAATTATTAAATCTTTAGAATGTTCATTTCTAACAGTCCAGTGCTGTTGCTAAAAAGGATTCCATTAAGTCTGTACAATTGGAGAAAAAAGCAAACCTAAAGGTCCTGATATCCGTACGCATATTCTTATGGTGAAGTTGGTTGGCCAAGGTAGTCTTGGTGGGTAAGGTGTTCAATACAAAGTGTCTTTTGAGAGGAAATGTGGCACGTGTTTACAGTAATGCACTCACAATAGAGGTTTGTGGGAAAATGCATTTCACTCTGATGTTTACCCTGCAAAAATTAATTTTCTTACTCAGTGTTTCTGTCTTGTTTTCCAGTACATCTAACAATTCCTAAATCAAGATACATTTACCCGAGAAGATATTAAGTTTTGTTTTCTGAAAAAAAAAAAAGAAAAAAAAAGTGAGTATATGCTTAAAACAAGAAAAATGTCGGCAGGCTAAAAACTATTTAGTTTAGTTATTTTTCTGACCCCACTGGCAGATACTATTTTCTTGCTTTAAGCATAAACTCGCTTATTTTTGATGATTTTTTTCTGAAAACAAGACTTAATATCAAGTCATTTTATTTCTCAAGTAAAAGGTATTTTGATTAGTTTTTTTAGTTTTTTTTTGCTGTGCACATAAGTCTAGTTCATAAAATCACTTACTAATCTTGTCTGTGCAAAGTTATATCCAGTAATTCTCCTGTCATGATCATGCAAAGCCTGTAAAATAAGAAGTTTATCTGCAGTAGTGCCACCACAAAAAATTTAATTTTATAGCTAAAATAATTTCTTTTTCTATTTTTAGTTTTAATATAAGTGCTTTAACAAAAGGCGACTAGGCGACTGCTTATTAGTCAAAGTCTGTATACTGAAAAATAAATTTAGGTGCAGGAACAATTTTTAAATTGCTAGTAAATATCCCCAACAATTACAAAGTAACACATCGAATTAAACATGAAATTTTAAAGCAGAAAAACTTTCTTCTAAAACATATAATCTATTTAATTTACAACTTTGAAAAATTTATTTTTTACAGTGCGTGATATAGCTTGGGATTGTTTTTAGCGGTTTTATCGTTCGCCTGATCACTCCATAAGCAATACTACATCTCTCCTTATAAATAGTGATGCCTGCCTTAGCGACAGCACAGAGTCTATGTATGTGTGCAAGAGGCAGTCTAAATCCTCATCAAATAGATCCCATATCATAAAGCTGTCTGGTTGTCATGCATTTCAAGGGCCCCCAATCTACATAATGTAAGTGTTTGATTTTAAGCCGTTTGCCTTGGCAAGGCAAATGAGCGGCAGCTCTCTCCATATGTTAGTGTGAGTAAACAGACATGCTGAATTGTGTCATAACTGTTTGTCTCTATAGACATCAGCCACCTGTTAGGGAAATCTGCTTTATGTTCTCGAATCCAAACGATAATGCGACATGTCAGGTTGTGTCAGCTGCCACCACCCCTCCAGGACGTCAGAGGTGCGTGTTTGCATGTGCATGTGTGAGTGAAGTGTGTCATCCGTTCTCAGCAGGTCCTAGACATTCATAACCTATCAAGGTGCTCGTGTGATGCATTACATGTGACCTGGTGATAAAAATGTTCAAAACTGGCTGATTTTTTTTCTCCTTCTCAGTGGCGCACACTCGTCGAAAAGCTGTCATCTCTTCTGGTGTCTGCAGAGAAGGATCAAAGCGGAGAACAGGCAGCCAGCGAGAGAGAGGGAAAGAGAGAGAGAGAGGGGTGAACCAGAGGACGCAGCCTCTCCAGTTAAACAGGGTAACCCAGTTGCTGCCAGATTGAAGGAAGACTGCTTCTCTGTAAACAGATTCAATTAAGACATCAAACTTCAAACCGTACGATGAAAAAGAATGACGAAGAGGAAAAAGCCAGGTTCAGGGTCGAACTGCATGCCTCCGCTGCTTTTCTCTGATTTAGAAACAGACTTCTTTTGATTAAATAATCATCGCTTCGTAGAAATGCAAGTTGCGGACCAGACGCGCGCGTAGACACAGCTGAAATTTAATGAGCTCGGTAAGATGCCACAGAAGCGCTGCTGTTTTTAAGACCTCTGAATAAAACCTTTTAGATCTGGGGCGCTCATGCTGCGTTCCACAGATTTCCAACGTCCTACTTGGAAAAGTGCAATAGAATGCCAACAAGCCGGACTTCCAAGTGGGAAACTACTGTGGAAATCCAGCAGACAACTTTTACTACTTTTTCCATAGGGGCTACTTAGGCACTATTCTGCAATTTTGTAATAATAATGTCAGAAGTGTGTTCACACTAAAAGTTCCAATAAGTGCATTTACTTAAACAAACCCACATGATGCACTTATACAAAACCGAGTGTGGAATGTGTGGACACTTCATGCTCTAAACTGTCGCAGTTTTCTTTATGTAGTGGAAGGGAAGGGCTATCAGACTCCGATGTTGGATGATAAAAAAATATTTTAAACCTCAAACACATACATAGAGTACATACTATAAGTGCATTGTGTGTATGTGTATATATATATACATACACTATATATACATTTCTTTTAATTTAATTATGTCATTCACAATGCTTCATGGGAATGCAGTTTTTCTCTCATTAAAGCTGTTCACAGTCATGTACCTTCGTCTTTTCCAATTCTCCAAAACGTTTTTTGCTTTAAATCAAAGTTTGTAATTTTGTAATTCACCTCATAGCTTTGTTGGTGTGTTTCATGGTTTATAACGTTTAAACTAAGTTTCTCTTCACTGTAAAAAATGTCTAACCCTCCCAAATCAAAAATTTCAGGTGACATTTCAAGATAACATCTAAATTTTTCAATCGGCCCAAGTGAAATTGTGTAAATTATAAAATTAAATTTACAGAATTTCACTTGGGCCAATTGAAAAATTTAGATGATATCGGTCACTTGAAATTTTTGATGTGGGAGGGTTAGAAATTTTTACAGTGTATGGGATAAATGGCTGAAAAAAAAAAAACTTCCGGAACGAAGGCTGCTGAAAAAGTGTACAGACGCTGTTGCACTTGATTGGTTGAGCCGATGTCTCCTAATGCTTGCATCTGCGTGCTAGTTTGATTTCCTTAAAATTCATTATTTCTTTTAGGCTCATGCATTTCATTCCTAATAACTTTTCCCTCGTCAACTGAACCTAACGTTTCCACATCCAAGTCGCAAAGGGATTGTGGGCTATTTTATCCCAAAAAGCATGAAAGACCCGCCAGTAATACTGCACAATCTGAGCAACTTTGTTATTATACAGCTTTCACCGGGTATTATAGGCTTTCTTGGTTGGAACTGTACAGGACGGTAAACCTGGGCACCTCTGTGTTGTTGCCCGAAAGAGTCCTTAATTTGAATCCTGTAGACCATTTAGATCCAGAGCAAAACTAAGGTGAAACTGTTAGTGCACCACAGTCTTAATAGACTTAATAGCATTAATAGACTTGCTTAAATTTTCGCCTCTACCTTTGACCACATAATTAGACACAGCTAATGATAATTGGGTATGTTTGATTTTGTACTCGCATTTTGAATGTGTTATCATGTCTTTGACCAGAGGAAATGTCTGTATTTGCCAGAGGACATCCATGTGTTGATCTGGGATCAAAAACACTGATTCCCCTCAAAGGTCACCGAGGTCACAATACCGCCTGTCCCCACCCAATTATTTGTATATTACACTGTTTGCAAAGCGGTTTTCATCAGCACAGCTTTCTGCCCTAGATGCAGCCTGCGGTCTGGCGTGAACGAAACCCACTGCAACACTTGCTCTCTGTTGCTATGACTCTCTAAATCTCTCTATCGCTCTCTGTCCGCCTGAGAATGATAGAGATGTTTGGTGTTTGACGTAATAGTATTTGACATCTTTCTTCTCTGACAGATGAGCGGACATTAGTGGAGTATTATTGCAGCCTCCACCAGTAGAGGTCACTGTAGATGCTGATAAATGTGATGGGGAAACACATTCAAATGCATTTTCTGACACTCTTGCTCAAGGTTTGCCTTCATTATAACAGCATCTGTGTTGTTGCTAAACAGAATCATAAATGTTTCTCATTGGTTCATTTGCAGAGACAAATATGAGTAAGCATATTGGTTGGGTGATGTCCTGAACATGCCTGACATGTCAACCTCTGACTCAACCAATGGCATGAGTTTGGGGTGGGTCTGCCTTTTAATCAAAGACTTCAGATATTCAAAGATCGATATTCAAGAACTCATATTACATTGAAAAATTGCAGGCAGTGTAAAATATATGTTTTTAAATATACAGGTGCTGGTCATATAATTAGAATATCATCAAAAAGTTGATTTATTTCAGTTATTCCATTCAAAAAGTGAAACTT
>JAPMNU011373117.1:0-12957 GCA_029874995.1 Alburnus alburnus
GGGAATTGTTTTAATTTGGACTTTGTGCATGCTCTTTGAGACAGTGACCATATACCTGCATGAAATGACTGACAGACAAGAAGGGTTTGACCTAAAAATATCAAAATTGAAACTACTGCGGAAAAAAAGACACCTACATCTTGGATGCCCTTGAGGTAAACTAAAACATACCAAATTTTATTTTCAAAGAGAACTATCCCTTTAATCTTTCAGATTTGGGTCTGGATTTCCAGGCTAATTGAACATATTAAATGACACTGAAATAACAGTTTTAAACTTGCAAGGAGAGAAACAAACTTTAAGGGTATTTACCACCCGGTTACAAAGATAACAAATAAATCAGACAATGCACTGGCAATTTAGAAATATCCTTGCAGTTGTGGTCTTCTAATAAAAACCAGAGTCCTCTTAATCTGAGACAGAGAACAAATGCGACCGAGACAAAACCAAGACCTTCAAAAATGGTCTCAACACCGATCTTTAGTAGCCTACTACAACACTAGAATAGGATTGTTGCTGTTTTTAAAACATCACTAATGTCGCCTGTCAGTTTTCTTGTGCAGCTTCATTAGAAACTGATTCATTCTAATGAATTTATTAATCCAAAATGGTACCCTACCCTCACTTGTATAGCAGTTGGTTTTGGCACTAATGCTCTTCTCTTTTATATTGGAAAAGTCCAATTTGTCTGATTCTTTCAACTGAATCGTTTTATTTAGACGGTACATGCAAATGAACAGATTGATTCAAACAAATGATTAGGCTAATTGAATGGATGTTCCTTTTTAGTTAAATTCAGATTAATTAATTGCCATTGATTCACCTCGTTAATTGCCTTTATATAAATGTGAGTTGAGTATATTCAATAGTAGTTATTTGATAAATTAGATTAGTTTAATTTAATTGATCAGGTTTGATGCTGTCAACCTAACCTAAAAGCCCTCATTGTTTTCATTTCATAAAAATAGGAAATATGACTGAAATTATAAATTATATCTTGAGTGGTTACATGCTAAAAGATATTTCTCCTTAAAGTTACTGTTATTTAATTAAATTCTGATTTATTTACTTCAGTTCACCCATTATGTACAATGTAAGGAATTATTAACAACGGGCTGTTGAATTATTAGAAAAATAATGCTCACCCAAGGTGGTCATTTGCTACAATGCGTAGCGGACCTCGAGTGTGCATTATTTTTCGGTAATTAACTTATTCTGCTTAGGCTATACTACTGTTACCACACCTCAAAACATAGTTCAGATGATGTATTTCAAGACATTTGTCAGCTTTTTGTCCTTAAAATGCTCTTGTGTGTAGGACTCATTTTGTGCGCATCTAATCCCAAGCCTCCGTTGCTAATTCCAAAACGTCATTTTAGAGCTAGTAACGGAGGCTTGAGCCATTGATAGCAGACTAATGCTGTTATTAATGTAGTTATTAGAGAGAGAGAAAGAATAAGCATGTTTGAATTACCTCAGTCCTGAATTGAATTGAATTACCTGTGCGTCTCTCAACAGTATTTGGCAGCAGCGTCTCTAATAATAGCAAGAACAGAGCCGTTATTACATCGCTAGTCAGAAAATCATGTAGCTTTCAAGTTGTTAAACCATTTTATTTATTATTTTACTGATAAAAATTGTCAGAGCAGCACTGAAAACTGCTTTGAGTATCTGCTTTATATAATAAAACGTAATTTTGTGGCAAAAAACATGGAAATAATGTGGTCTTTTTTATCCTATTGTTTATACATTTGCTTTGTTGTGGATTTGGTTATTTTGCTGTTGTAGGCTGTAAGGGCCTTTGAAATAGCCTAACTGAAATCATATGGCGTAGTGATATGGAACTGTAATGCGGTCAAGATCTGAATGCCTGAAACAAATTTAGAGGTGCGTTTCCCTTAAAATAATTGCACACCTTAGAATGTTTGTCAATCAATCAGATTCAAGTAGGGCTGCACGATAATGGTTAAACTGGTAATCACGATTATTTTGCTCAAAATTATAATCACGATAATTAATCACGATTATTCTCATTTGAGAAACTACAGAGAAAGAGAAGAGACAGTTAACGGTTTATTTATTTATATAAATTTATATAAATTATATAATTTATTTATAAGCGCTTGGCTATATAAGTGTAATGAATTATTTTTATTATTATTCTACTAGCCAAAAAAAAAAGAAATTTCACAGCTTCTTTATATAAGTCTATATTCAAATTTGGATTTCATACATACATTTCTTATTCCTCATTCATTCTCATCTTTTTTATCAAAAATGTGTTTTAGGTGGATATCAATACAGTACAAAGAACATGTAGGATGTTGTAAAATATCAGTGTCTTTTCTGTTAACCAAATGTTTTTTAATATACGCTATTGCTTCAATGCAAGTGAACAAGCGCACCGTTGTTGTGTAGTGACGTGTGTGTTCAAGTAAGCCAGAAATGCGCAGATTCTGCGCAATACACTGTATTTTATAGATCATGATGACTCATGAGTATTTGCGCAAAATCTGCGCAGATTTGGCTTACACATTTCCCCAGCAAAGTGAGTAAACATAAAAACATGGCAAATTGGCCAGTGATTTGACAGCGTTACCCGCCAAAGTTAATTTTAGCCACATTTGGCGGGTGTTAATTTCAAACCATCAGACTTCATTTAACCTACTATGACAACTTCCTCAGACTGCAAGTCAATACAAATGGCATGATTTAATGTTAGATGAGTGCTTTGTGACGCGTCTATACATTAGATCTTCTAAGCGACACATTTCGGTTGGAAATGAGACAAAGTACAGATCCAGATCGCTCAGCAAATTCGTACTGCAAAGAAAAATAGTCTACTTGTTGATACACAATGAAACATCATGAAAACTGGTAAAAAACTTAAACTTCAAAAAATAGAACCGTGAAACTCATTTAGAAACAGATTTAGTCACACAAACAGCACAAGAGGCTTGTGAAGAAACAGACTGGCTGTATAACAATTTCATGCAAACAGAATATCGCTGTGGAGATCAGTGCTTTTTCTGCAGTGTAACGCGCACCTGTGCGCAGGGTTGCCAGATTGCAGAGATTAAGTAAAACACTGCATAAAATGAAAGCGAAAAGCTCTGTTTGGGTATTTTGGGAGATTTAGGCTATTTAGATCTGGCAACCACAAACATCAACGCTAGTGGGGACTTGTTAACATTAACAATGCAACATAATGCAAATATCTAATAAAAAAAGCGTTTTCAGGATAAAAAACGAGTGGGAAATTAGCGCGACGATTTTTAAAAAATGAATCAAGAGAGGCAGATATCGTTATCGCGATTAAAATACGATTAATCGTGCAGCCCTAGATTCAAGCATTCAGCTGCCCCGTAGTGTAATATAAAATAATAATATTACTTATTATTATTTCATTACAAATCTTTAAACGGTTTCATTGGATATTGTACCTGAAGTGCTGTTCCTATAGTTTTACTACTTTTTTTGTAAATAGTTCTGCAGTGTAGACAGCTACTTTTTCACAAGAGTAGCTCAGCTATTAAAAACAGCTTGTTCGAAGTAGCTTCCCCAACCACAATTCTTACCACAGTCACAGTGGTGAAAATGCTGACCATGATTCTCCAGGGTCAAACAGTGAGATGGAGAGGACATGACAGAATGAAATTTTGGTGTTGTTGATCGACATTCCAATCCAAAATGAGCAAAGTGTGGCTAACAGCACTTCACGCCCTCACATCTGATACAGATCTAGCCCATCTGACATTCCATTATACCGGTTGTGTTATTTCACTTTCCTGCTGATGTTTGAGATGTAGGCTATCAGTTTGCTCAAGTTAAAAGAAACTGAGCAAGTGCTTTATTGAGGTTTCAAATTGAGTGAAAAGAAGTGAGGAAAAAAACGAAGTACAATAGTTGCTCTTTCACCTTCGCTATGACAACAAAGAGGAAGCAACTGCAGAGTGCAATGATGACATGATATGACACTACAATGGACAGGTACTACAAAATGAAGAATAATAAGTGTCTTTGAAGGGGGAAGGTGACTTTTCAGGTATAGGTGGGAAAAGGCAGGACTGTAGTCATCAGACATCCGTCCCGACTCTGCTGTCAGGGCCTGACAGGGGAGTATGTTTGCTTGAAGACGACCCTGACCTTCTTACACTAGGCTACAACATGATAGGAGGAGCAGGATGCAGCTCAGTGTCACTTCACACACTCCTCTTGTCATGTTTGTCAGGACCAGCCATACCGCGAGTCATTTTAGAGCCCACAGCAGAGTAGATTTTTTTTAAGGACCATTTTCTTACCCTGCCCCTCCCATTACTCTTCCTCCATAAAACTTTCACAAAGTCACTCATCATTTTGTGTTAAATGGTAAATTAGTGTGCATGATGAGGTATAATTGCAGGAATAGTCATTATTTCATTCAAGGTGTGAAGGACATGACAAAGAAGAGTGTCAGGGGCCTCTTTCTGAATTGTTCTTTTGGCTAATGCTAATGTTCTGTAGACAGCAATTGTAGCCTACGTTTTCATTTTATTTGAGCTGATGTGATTTTAATGACGGTCATTCAGTTACATTCACAGAAAATAATAGAAATGTACACCCAAGGTTCCTTCACACACATTTAATATTGTCTAAGTAGGTAGACTATTAATTTACAGTGATTTGAAGTGTCATTATACTTAGTGATCATTGTCCTTAAGTGTAGCATGTACTATTTAACATCATTTTAGCAAAAAAGAATGAAGATATGCATAATTATTCCATTAAAACTTACCATTTAAACTGTTTTAATTGCAATTGACCCTTACCCGCACCCCTTAGTTACTGTTGCTACGTCTGACAAGCCACACATTATGTTCTCACGCAGTACAAAATTCGTTACGGAGCAAAGTGGATACTGACAACGCGCCGACAGACAAGACAGAACAGGTTACTTTTGGTATGAAACCAAGTCTTTTTTTTTGGTTCTTTAATTCAAGTCCACCAATGTTAATCTACAAACTCTCCAAACTCCCAAAAGTATCGTTAACCATCGCAAGTTCCGTCGTTGACAGCATAGTTCAATGAGTCTGTGTTTCCCGAAACCATCGTTCTAACGAGCATTCGCAAAGAGTATCGCAAAGTTGTGTGTTTGGAATGACAGCTCTCAACTTGTGGTTAGAAGTAGAGTTTCTTGTTGGCATGACATGTGGACTTAATAAATCCTTGTCTTGAGCAAAATAAGCAAGCTGACATTCATTACAATCTGTATCTTTTATTTAGAATACATACAAATGTAATTTGCGTCTTTTAGTTTGTGAAGAGATTTAAAGCACCATTGTTGAAGAGTGCGCATGTGCGAACGTGCTCTGCCACGTAAGAATGAGCCCATGATTGAATCTGGAAATAAAGCAAAATAACTGAGAAAAATGAGAAATAGTCCTCAGATGCCATGTTCGTAATTCATAGCAAAACATCTAGTATTAATTCGATCTCAAACAGATTCTTTAAAAAAAGTTATCAGCCTACTCCACCACCTACTTGACATCATTAACCAATGTGGTTGAACGACCAATTTACGAAAATATGGTCTCGGGAAACAGTCGTGACTAGCTAGTTGATTTCTTCAACGATGCATTGTACTATAGTTAAGCAGATAGTTACGTTGTTGTATGGGAAACACACCCCTGTCTGGTTTGCTTGGTGGAAAAATGCCGGATTCGGTATTGTGTGATTGGTCGTAGTGTTATCCAATTGCGTGCAGTAAGATTTTCAAATGCATGTTTGTTGCCGCCCCTTGAGTTGGGTGATTTTCAATATTCAATGCCAGACCCTTAATCTTTCACATTTGGGTCTGGATTTCCAGGCTAAAATGAGCTATTTACAACTAAAAAGTCTTCGCCTGTTAAATCAATCAGTGTTTTATTAGGATAAATAAAGCATGTTTTTATAAATGTTTAACATATTATATTATTAATATTATTACAAAATATGTTACATTTTATTAAACATGTTAGCCTATACTAATAAAACATTGTGATTGTGACGTTATTATCCTCATTAATACTCTTCTTACATTATTATTCTTATCTTTCATAGTTATTATATACTATCTTATACCATATTATTATTTATAAAATGTGTAAATTAAAAATAATAATAATTAAGAATAATAACAATAAGAATATTTTTTAAAAACATTTTAAATAAAAAAAAACATTTTCTTTTATCATAATAAAACCCTTTATTATTAGGATTATGAAAACATTTTGATTGAGTGTTTTATTTTTGTTAGTAGTAGTAGTAGTATAAATAGTATTAATGATGATGATAATAATAGTAATAGTTACATTCTCAGTAACATTTGTAACAAGGGTAGTGTCATATACTATGTTCCAGGTGCTACTATGATCATCATCTTTGTAATTTTCATTATCACCAGTCATAATCATGTAGTCATATCTCATAGAATTTCCCCACACTGTGCAGGGATCCAATAATCCGAGGCAATTACCATGGCCTTGCAGGTCTATAGTGTACTTAATATTCCTTTCTGTCTTTTGATAGTGTGTGCACCCTGCCATTCTGTTGGCAACTCAGATTAATCAGGTTGCGAGTAATTGTAGTTCCTGTCAAGAGTGGAATGAGGATGGCGCTCCGGCTCACAGTCATGAAGTCACTCTTTTCAAGTAATCCATAGAGTGTCCAAAAGGAGGTAATGAAAGTCTACCAACGTCAGTGTCAAGAGGATTAATACGCTGATCACCAGGAGTAATTCATATTCCATCCCTATTTTTATTTATTTATTTAGTATTTCTGTTGCTTTCAACAGTTAACGTTAAAAAAGAAAAAGAAAAAAGGCAGCAAATAAACGAGGGGTAACAGAGTGCACATAAGAACCATCAGGTCTATTCAGACACTATAATTCAAGAGTAAGTGAAAACAGCAGCAGATGAAGGAAGCATAATTTCACTTATTATGTGGCCCCTCTCTTTTTGTTAAAGTGAATCACAGCTAGATTAGGATGGGACATTGATAATTGTGTGCCGTCATTTGCGGGAGAAGAGTACATTACCTGACTGTCTTACCGTCATTCAGGCATGTCTATTTCAGATGGAACATTTTGAGGGACGGTTCCCTTCATAAAATCCATTAGCTTCCCCGCTTTCCTGCTAAATACAGGTCTAACGCTGCAGTCTAAAGTACAGAGTTGTCTTTATGTTCGTGTGCTTAAAAGGATCAAGGACAGGAGATGTGTGGATTTGGAGAGCAAGCGAGACCAGCATTTATTTTCTATGTAAAGAGAAAGCTGAATTACCTTTAATGTACCACAGCATTTTCCGGGGTTGGACAAAATTCAGTTTTTAGAATTGGCCTCCTTTCAATTCATAAGATGTTTTTTTTTTCTTTTTCTTTTTTCAAATGAATTGGCCACAATCCACATGTTATCAGCAAATGTAATTTACTGAATTGCAATTGAGCAAAGTTCAACACAACAGAAAATACAAGTTGTAATAATGACTTCGCTAATTTTACTAATTATGCCTTTTTATTCCCTCGTATGTAGAATAAACACTTTGCCTGTTTCATATTGGCTGGTTCCATTGTAAACATGTTAGGATAGATTAGAGGATTCAGGGAAATTTTGTGCACCAGCATGGTCCATAAAATGAAAGTTTATGTGAATTATTTAAAACA
The DNA here is from genome assembly GCA_029874995.1 of Alburnus alburnus. Lineage (NCBI taxonomy): Eukaryota > Metazoa > Chordata > Actinopteri > Cypriniformes > Leuciscidae > Alburnus > Alburnus alburnus. Next base: position 7,678 of record JAPMNU011373117.1, read on the forward strand.
CTGTGATTTTGCCAAGTAAGACCTAGGCTATATTTTGTCGATCCTGGAACAACATTCCTGTTCGAAAATTCATAGTCTATACACTTATATAATATAAAAAATTACCTATAAACCTAACCTATAGCTTATACCTTGAATCAGAGGGAAATAACAGGTAAATGACACTGATGTAGAAGTACCTAACCCTGGTTGTAAGCCAAAATTTGACATAAGCTGTAAACTTTTACAACCAATCAGATTTTAAACCAAAAATCTGGTTGGATTTAGTAAATTCCAGCAGTGGAGTTGATTGAATTCTGTAAACTCCAGCACCTTTAAAGCGATTTTAAAAGTTATTAATACATCCTTTGTATTATTCATTCCCAACTATTATCCTAATCATTAATTTCTGTAATAATACACTGTTTTCACTCTCTCTCTTTGTGTACTATCATGTAATTATGGATATTCCTTCATGTTTCTACAAACTGTAATATGCAAGGCCACTATGTGTGGCCTGTAGTATCATTAGTGGCTCGTTGGAATATTTCACACTAAGATAGCCATTCACACAAGTGTATTTTAATTATCCACTGCAAGGTGATGGAGTTTCAGTGCTTTTTGCCTGTATTGCTCACACTCTATCGTATGCTTTATTTAAGATGTCCTCAGACAGCTTGCAGTCTGACTGATTACTGTAGCTTTTACCTACAGTACATGTGTGTCTTATAGTAAGCCACTCACTCTTTATCCAATACGTTTTGCTGTGAGCCCATGGCAAGGTCAGACATTTGAAGAGCAGCTGAAAATGTCTACAGCCGTGACCTTGACAGGCAGCAGGTAATACAAATATAATTACGCTGAGAGCAGAAATAATGGACCCCATAAATTCAGTAAACAACAAATATCCTGGCATCACCTTCACCTTTTTTTGTTTTTTTTTGACAGTACAGTACTTTTAAGAGACTGAAAGAAAACAGTCAATTTGCCTGAACTAAATGTCACGGCAGTCAGGCATGCCAATGGGAGAATAAAGTGCTGGAGTTGCACTTACACACAGTAGAGGTAACAGAGGACCTTAAAAATCTGTTAACAAACAGGCCAAGTCTTTTCATCTTTGTCTAATTGGAAAAGTTAGCAGCCATCACTGCAGGGTATTGATGAGGATAGTTTACTGACCCAAAGTCATGTCTACGGAGGGTGGGGTAGTATTAATGAGCTGTGAGTTTATTACACTGATTAAATCTCTCTCTCTCTCTCTCTCTCTCTCTCTCTCTCTCTCTCTCTCTCAGAAATTAGATCATATTCTTTAATATTGTTGTTAATAAATGATGTACAAAAACAATATTTTCTCCTTGCAATCATGAGTATGATTATTGTAATTATTTTTTCTAACTTATTTAATAGAATTGAAGGTGCTGGTATTGATATCTGCTAAACTGGCCTAGTCAGTAGCTTGGTGGGGGGAAAAATCAATTAAACAAATTATTTTAAATAATTATAATATATTTAGATTCTTCTTATTATACTTATTCTTTTTCAGTATACGGCCCAAAAAATAAAAGTATAACCAATCTTTGGGAAAGTGTGTTTTATTGTACACAAAGGAAGGGGGGAAATAAGAGCATTTGATACTGCTTCATGGTGCCTATTTTCTCTGTCCACTGCCTGTCAAACCACATTCCACCACACTCACTGAGGACTGGACTAGCAGGACATTATTGGGATAATTGCATGTCCACTCAAGGGATGCAAATGTGCCTGTTATGTGATCAGAGTAATAGAAACTTTTTGAAAGAGAGGCAGGGGTAAGGAGGTACAGTGGGGGGCATACGAGAGGCGTGAGTTGCTTATAGGGGTGTAATTATTCAGTCAAATAATGCTGACAGGGCACTACTCAGTGAGCTGAGGAGGAATCAAATGCGTGCTAGTTCTGAGACTTCTCTAAAAAAAGCTATCGGGAGAGAAAATGACAATCTCCACAAAGATTATAAGTGGACAGACTGGATCTACGTAACGTATCTGAAATTATGATCCATTTCTGTTTATACATTGTTTCCTAGGTTCATTTCTCTCATTCAGATCAAATTCTATGTGGCCTGACAGCTGCATTCTGACTCAAACCTGTCTGTCGCTACCCCCATTCCCCCAGGCCTTAACTTTTAGATAGTCTGACCTAGAATGTCCAGCTCAGCACGGACATCTGCCCTTGATACTGATTTTGCATGATTGGCCTAACTCTAAAACCCCTTCTCTGACCCTTTTCTTTTTAGAACTCCCTCTTGAACTTGGCGAATGTGGAGCAGTAGTCGGGATTCTAATCCTGGGGTAAATTGAAGTTGAGTGCCCACTGGGCATAGAAGCACAGAGAGCTTTAGCCCCGGGGATGCAGGTTTTTAATTTGAGTGAGGCGATGTTGGTGGCCTCTAAATGAGCCTTGACAATAAGGAGGGTATAATGAGGGAGGCTATGAGGTGGAGAGAAGCTTAAAGTGAAGAGAATGTGCTCGCAAGTCGCAAGCCCAAGGGCACTACTGTACACACAAATATCACTGGTGTGCTTGAGGAAGAGCTTGTTGGTGTACTAGGGCAGAGTGCTATGATGGTTGATGAATAATAAAAGGGGAAAAAAGGGTGTTGTGGAAGAAAAGAGTTTATGTATGTCTTTGTGTCTAATTATCCTAGTTCATTTGTGCTACCTGGCCAGTAATCACAGTGGACAATTATATATACTAATTATCCTATCAGTTTAATAAACTGATTTATTAATAAAGATTGCAATGGCCATGAGAGGGTCTTGATCTGGTGGTCCTCCATCAACACCTTTATTGGCCTGGCTGTGTGGATTGGAGCATTGTCCTGCTGAAAAGAAAAAAAAATATTCGAGTTGGGGAAAATTGTCAGAGCAGACAATGGATAAACTTGTTTACAGGATAAACTTGTAAAGTCACTCGTCCGTCACAAAGACAGATCTGCCTGATTCTGATCTTTTCTGACATTGATGAGTCCAGTTTTCAGCTTTTCCTAACACCTGGTCCTCTAATGGTTAGACAGAGACCTGGAGAGTCCTACAACTCACAGTTTCTCACACCCACTGTGTAATTTGGTGGAGGATTGGTTATGATCTGGTGGTTCTTCAGTAAGGCTAGAATTGGGCAGATTTGTCTTTGCATAACTTAAGCCATGTACAAGATTATCCTTAAAGAAAAATTGCTTCCTTCTGCTCTGACAATGTTCTCCTACTTCAAGGATTGGTTTTTCGTGCAGGACAATGCTCCAGTCAACACAGCCAGGCCAATCAAGGTGTGAATGGAGGACCACCAGATTAAGACCCCGTCATGGCCATCACCATCTCCAGACCTGAACCCCACTACAAACCTCTGGAATGTAAGCAAGAGGGTCACCAACCATTAAATAAATCCTAGCTGCTTGAATCTTTCGCCAGTATTGACAGTTGCCCAACAGCAATGTGACCTACAGATATGCCAAGACCTATGAAAATTGTGATTGGAAATCAGGGTTATTCCACCAAATATTGATTTCTGAACTCTTCCTAAGTTAAAATATTAGTACTGTGTTGAATATAAATTGTTTTCCTTGCATTATTCAAGGTCTGAAAACATCGCATGTTTTTTCGTTATTTTGACCAGTTGTCATTGTTGGCCAATAAATGCTCTAAATGACAATATTTTTATTTGAAATTTGGAAGAAATGTTGTCAGTACTTTGTAGAATAAATCAAACATGTTAATTTTACTCAAACAGAGATAAATATAAATAATAAAACCAGAGAAACTGCAAATTTTGCAGTGGTCTCTTAATTTTTTACAGAGCATATTGAAGCTGCAATACGAAACGTTGGCCTCTCTATCACCATCTGTGGCTGAAATTATTATTGTAGGCTTACAGTAGTGAATCTGGCAATGTAAGAACACAGAATTTTTATGGAACAAAATAATAATAATAAATAACGAAATTCCGTATGCACCTTTAGGGGGAAAAAAGATATAAGTGCCCCTTTTAAAAATAATGAATTCAGATTTCGTGATAAGTGCACTAATCGCATTATTCCAATTCTCGAGGTAGAAATTAATGTTTCCAAATGACTAATTGCCATGTGTGTCCTTGACGTGTGAGAAGATTGTGATGAATAAAAATTTCCTGTCATCTGCTGTAACTGAGATGGTCTATCGCTCTCGTTTCTCTTCGTTCTCTGTGTGCCTCCCTGTCTTACGTGTCCTCCTCTGATACTGTATTAGGCTGCAGGCATTGTTGGGATCATGTGAAGAAAGCAGTGCACAGACTTCACTCTCTGATATCTCTCCTCTCGCACTCCTCGTGACGTCAGTATATGATGCATCTCTTGGTGAGAGGACATCCAAGCATCTTAACCATCCACAATCCATTTGCTAAATGCGCTAACTAGCAATGCACCATGGCCGTTTCTCAATACCAAGTACGCAGACTTCGGACTTGCATCCTTGGTAGTTCGGACTTGACAAGTTCGACTCAGGAGAACGAACTCACGAGGACAGAAGGACTCAAGTCCAGTAATTCTGCAAATGGAACAGCAGCGTTCTTGATAATGTCACTCAGCTCGCCCTGGCTGGTTATGTATATTTAGGCTACTATAAAACAAAATATGACCTACTAGAGAGGTGACTTATGCTTTGCTGAATCGTTTGCTTTATGTAGCCTACATAGAGTGAAGGGAATGTACATAAATATTTTAAATATATAAAATAAAATGACAAAACCCTTTTTGTTAAATGTCAGTTTTAATGATCAATAATAGCCATTGTAAAAGTATGAGTAGCCTAAAAGGTTTAAGAAGCTATACAATAAGAAATAAAGCAAACGATTCAGCAAAGCATAAATCACCTCTCTTGTAGGCTACAGCGTTAAAGTTAAATAGCCTAAATATATAATGTTATGAAGAGATTAGAGACCAAAGATATACACAAGAATGAATTATATCTCAAGACTAGACTATACAAGTTATAGAGACTATAAACTAGAGACATCAGAGCCAGCGGCAAACGACAGAAGGACTAGCCGAGGAAGGGCTGTTCCAGGCGGGATACATGAGCACTGAGCACCCAGTAATCACATGGATCTCACAACTCTGAAAACGTCAGATCAAATTTTAAAATAGGCACTAGCATTGGCCTAGCAAACAAAAATTGATAACACATTTCAACCCACAGTATTGTTAATCAACTGTGTTAAAGGGATAGTTCACTTTGAAATTAAATTTTGGTATGTTTTAGCTTACCTCAAGGGCATCCAAGATGTAGGTGTCT
>JAPMNU011373132.1:0-18101 GCA_029874995.1 Alburnus alburnus
GCATCACGTTTGAGCTTCAGCAAGAACCAATGAGGTTCATTCTCGTGTTATGCATCACGTTTGAGCTTCAGCAAGAACCAATGAGGTTCATTCTCGTGTTACGCANNACGTTTGAGCTTCAGCAAGAACCAATGAGGTTCATTCTCGTGTTACGCATCACGTTTGAGCTTCAGCAAGAACCAATGAGGTTCATTCTCATGCTTCAAGCAGGTTCGGCTGAGCTTATGTTTATGTTTCCTGATCTATGATTATGTGAATAAAAGCCTAAATTGAAACTGTTCATCATATTCATAGAAAATTTGGACTAAACTGCTCAATTCATATGGCTTAGTTTTACAATCTCTTTAGGAACTTTTTGAAGCATCAAAGTGGTAGTTGCGTAACTGTCAGTGGAGGGACAGAAAGCTCTCGGATTTCATTAAAAAGATCTTCATTGGTGTTCTGAAGATGAATGAGAGTCTTACAGGGTTGGAATGACATGACAGTGAGTAATTAATGACAGAATTTTCATTTTTGTGTGAACTATCCATTTAACAATCATTATGTGCCAGGTTTGATAACGTGATATTGTTTCCATTGTGTTCCATCGAGACCACATCTCCATTTGTGTTCCACAGAAGAAAGCAACTCATAGACATTTGGAATGATGCAAGAGAATGATAACAAAATTGAAATTTTAAGATGAACTATTTCTTCAAAAGGAAAAATGCAACTGTCTGTAAACGTGCAAAGTGACTTACAGCACATTCAAGATATACATTTTATCAGTGCATTTCCCTGGAATCGAACCTGTGACCTTGGTGCTGTGACGGCCACAGGAAATGAAAATCAATTTACATTTTGCAAGAGCAGCACTATAAGAAAGCAGTGCTTTAATTAAGAGCTTCACCAAAAAGCGGATGAATATTAAGATCTCATGACCAAACTACGACACAAGAAGTGACCGTGTAGAGATAAAATCGTGTGCGTGTAGAGCCGCATCTAATGGAAAACTTCAAATCCGCATTTAGTCAGCAACTACTGAATTAAGAGTTTGTCCACTAGGACCAGGCCAGAGCTTGTTGCTAGGTTACAAGATCCTTCAGAGAAATCGACAAGTCTTGGTCATTCTTCACTGCACTAACCTGATGGGACCAAGCCGACCGATATTCACACCAATGATTTCTGGCCCCTGTAAATGAGAACATGACCTCTATTGCTTTGCTGATGGAGAACTGCCATCGTTTCCAGAAGGGGGGGAGACCGAGGAGCTCGACCATGCCGTGAGAGACACTAACCAAGAGATCAGACCATGGAGACACTCGAGGATTATCTACAGTATGCTGAAGAAATCCTGAAATCCCCCTCAATCCGCTTTGAAACGGCGGAAGCCCAGAATCAAACCAAAACACGGGTGCTAACTAGCTACACAGCGTGTGTGCGTGTAAAGGTTGCATTAGGAACGATAACGAGGTGTGCTGTGAAAGTTTAGTCAGAGGTGTTAGTGCAAGGACATTAATAACCCTCAGGGGAGATTCACACCAAAAATCAGTAGCAAAGCGTCCTCATTTGCCATTATAGTCCACTGAGGCTCACTGAAGAAATCACAAAGGAGTCACTTTACAGTGCAAAAGTGTTTTATTCAAAATCATCAGGGTGTAAGACTTTATTAGCCATCATTTTTCTTACAGAACTGAGATTTTCGGCATGCAGCCACATTGGAAGCTGCCACCAAAAGGAAGAATTCATTTGAGAATTGAGTGCGTGAGATACAAGTGAATCGTCTTTTGTAAGCGTTGAAGTGATGTATACGCAAGAAGCACTCACAGTAATATATTTTATTAATGAAAAACATTTGCATCTCATTTCACCGGATCATGGCTTATTAGCTATATGGCTCTCCCGGAAAGAAAATGCATATTCATTATTACCTCCTCATTAATATTGATAAAGGCACACAGTACATTTCACTTTCATGTTCAGCTGTGATAGTAAGTGCACAATAGAAGGAAAATGACAGCACACTTTGAATATTACAAAATCACATCTCTAATATACTGTTATCTGCAGCAGAAATACATTTACATTACAGTATCAGTGTTGCGATTGGACACAGTGTCAGATATTGATTAGCACTTTTCCCTGTACACTGACTTTTATTAACGGTAAATCAACGAAAAGAAGTTACAGCATCGCATACATTCTTCGAAGAAAACCCAATTTAAAGAGCAAACACAATCCAGATCGCACAGCAAATATAAAAATTTCAGTGTCTGGTGAAAAAACTAAAACAAAGTAATGCCTCAGAAAACGTTTTACGTCGTTAATTATGTGCGTGCAATAGGCTCGGAATAGAATTAAGCACAGTTTGAGCGAATTATTTCCACAGACCTAATTTATGCCTTATAACCCAGCTGTCATTGTTTTCCATTTCGACTTAAAACATATTGCATTGAAACAAATCTAGTTAAAAGCGTATTACAATCACAAAAAGCCCTGGCTAAATCCGTTCCATTTTCTGACAGACGTATTATTGTTTCCTCTCAATGCAGGAGGATCGACTGAGAACAATTTGCACAGATTCGTCACTGTTGTCCTCGGCAGTGCGCCGTAGGAGTTTAGGCTTGCGTGGCACCTGGATAAGGGGGCTTTTTGTCATGCTTGTGTAAGAACGTGATACATAACTCTTTTATCGGCAGTGCCTGCCTGCTAAGCTTATCCCGGCTTTAAGGCTGCTGCACAAGTTGTTCTAATGAGGCTCCCCGGGCCGGAAGGATCCGCCGGACGAAGACGTGCCCAGCATCCCAAGCACACACACACACACACACACGCATTCAGACGGGGGTAGGGGTCCCGTCTTAACCGTGGCCTCCAACATATACGTCACACTGAGTAGATGTGGGCCAATGCTTCGACTCTACAATGGTATTCTCCTTCCCTTAATGGGGGGATTGTGCGATATTTTGCTCTCTTTTTCACTCCTCTGAAGTGTAATTAACCTTGAGGCGTGATGCACAGTATGCATACCGAATTCATCCTTCCCTGAGACGTGGCAGAGAAAGAGAGTCTCGTAAACCTGATTACGACAAATAAACAAGCTTCTCGCCACACATCTGTGGCTAACTGGTTGTGTTCCCTCGTGCAAAGACACGCTCTGTTCCAGAACCTAGTGTGCTGCCTACGCAGGAAGCATTTTAAGGGATCAAAAGGCGTGAAGGCTGTTCCAAAAGGTAGGCAAATTAATTATGCTGCCTTCTAAGATGCCTCGTTTTTGGCCAAATTGTAAAGCAGCACCACGTGCATCCTTTGCCAATTTCAGAGGAGGGATTGGAGAAGGCCAATAGCAGAATGCAATGCAACATAATCGGCAAAATAAAAAATAAGTGTATATAGATTCACCCACTATAGTTTTTTTTAATGCGCATACAGCAGGCTATTAGCACCATTAGAAATTCAAACTTTACTTGAATCCATTTAAAGTCTGTTCCAAGTTCTAAATCAGTCACCTACGAGGTCCCATGATTTTTGGGATGCTGTCTTAAGCTTATTTTTCCTGGTGGTCATCAAATATCCGTTTCTACTTAAAAGCTTAGTTCACCCAAAAATGAAAATGATCCCATAATTTATTCACCCTCAAGCCATCCTAGGTGTATATGAGTTTCTTCTTTCAGCCAAACACAATCTGAGTTATATTTAAAAATATCCTGGCTCTTCCAAGCTTTATATTGGGAGTGAATGTTACCTTAGATTTTGACACAAAAAAGCACACCCATCCATCACAGAAGTAATCCATACGGCTCCAGGGGTTAATAAAGGCCTTCTGAAGCAAAGTGATGCATTTTTATAAGAAAAATATCCATATTTTTAACTTTATAAACTATAATCACTGGCTTCCATTAACAGCCACACACGAGTCTAGTTAGGGTGGAAGAGTGACCTCTGACCCGACGTATGACGTAGGATGCAGGCGTAGAGTAAGCTTAGGTGAGAGTAGACTAATCTTGTGGTTCAAACAAATGGGGCTGGGCAACAAACTCAAGCTTCTCTTCTCTTATATCAAAATCCTCTGACATTTCTCTGTAAAAATTCTCTTTTTAGACATCTAATTTGTGACCAGTATTTTGTTTTGTTCTAGACTCGTGTATGGCCGTTGCCGGAAGAGAGTTATAATAGCTTACAAAGTTATAAACGTGGATATTTTTCTTCTAAAAATGCATCGCTTCGTTTTTTATGATGGACTGATGTGCTTTTTTGGGCTTCAAAAAAATTGGCACCATTCACTCCCATTATATTATATTATACACCTAGGATGGCTTGAGGGTGAGTAAATTATGGGATATTTTTGGGTGAAATAACCCTTTAAATAGCTGGGTAAATGTCTCTCAATTGGTAGAGCCCTCTAAGCAGTAGACACTAGACAGTGAGGCATCTCACTAGGTTCTGGAACAGACACAAGCACATGCACAAACATTCTAGATGCACAAAAGTGACATTAGCCCTGCCGAAGAGAAGGAAGCTGCCTGATGAAGAGAACACATCTCGCATAAACGTGGACCACACCTGACGCGAACAGCGCCAAACGTTCTGTCATACCCGTTCTGTTATATCTGTATTATTTAGAGCGCTGAAAAGTTCCCTTCACACCCCTCCTGACAGCACGCCAGCGCGGTTCACTCAAATGAATAATGTAACTTTGTGCCTGGAACAAAATGAGGAGCTTACAGCGGCATAGCGCCTGCCATGGCTGCTGATTCGGGCAGAGGAAGATAATGCAAAAGACAGCGAAAGAGAGAGAGAGAGCACACGCGAAAGAGCAAGGAAGAACGCTAAGCTGCTTCATCAAATCTCCCAAATGAGATGAAACACACAAAAGCTGCTGAAAGGGTGTGCGAGTCAATCTACACAAAGAAAAACATCAGGCTCGCGGCTCCGTCTGTATGCACAAGCCAGCGGAGGAGACAAAAGTCCCTCCGTTCCTAGCCGAAGGAGAAAATGGCTCTTCATCGAAACGATATAAATGGAATCATTATGCGCGTTGGTTGCACACACGCTCTGTAAAGAGCAAATGCGATGCGCTAATGAAAACGACAACAAACAGATCAATAGGGCATATACCTCATTGCGCAAAGAGCAAGAGGCATTGTGGGAATGAATGAGAAGACGGATTATAATACAGATATTTTCCATTGTCCCTGCTTCGAGCCGTTGAGAGAAAGGCACATTAATGAAGACAAATGAACGATTGTTTGTCTCCCGCAACCTCGAATTAAACGGGTCTGGGGAAACTCGGCAGCCGTCTCACATTCCGGCGATGAAGTGAAAGGGCTATTCTCTCTCACCGCAATCAGTGTTCATCTGAGCTCCATCCTCCCGTCTGACGGCCGGGGAGGGGGAACGATACTCACCATTTCGGAGGGAGGTGTAATTGATTAACTCGTGGAAAGCTGATTAAGATTAACTATCAGCGTGAAACCCAGAATGCTTTTTTTAGCTGCATGGCAAAAACTTTTTCAGAACTTTTGGTTTTAGATGCTGAATGCAACTAAAAGGAAATAGCCTATAGCTACTCCTGCCCAGTGACATTATTATACCAATCTCTACACTACAATCTTTACTGTCACTTTTGATCAATTTAATGCATGCAACACTTTTGAACAGTAGTATATTCATAGCTTTATATGAAACACAATGATTATAACAATGGTTTCCACCCAAAATACCACACATAATAAAGATTTCTCCATTCGTAGAACATTTGACTTAATATGATGCATAATATGTGAAGCAGGATATTCAATTAGAAATAAAAATGCAGTGCGGGGCTTGATTTTATCCAGTAGGATTTGATCGGATCATGAAAAGAATTGTGCGTTTGGAGAAGAGGGTGAAGCCTGGTCACATCAATCGAGAAAGAAAGGAATTGCATTCCAATAAAATATTAAGAACAATTTTTCTTCATTTGAATAAAAATGCATGTAGATGATGCCTTCAAAATAATACCAGGAGTATGTGTTGAAGTGAAGAGCATCAATTTTGATTTCATGTTGGTTTTAATAACTGTAGTTTGCACAGTTTATTGCAGTAATGACTGCAATAGCACATATGGTATTTTGGTGGAAACTATGGTTACCATGGTGAATTTTCATTAAGCACCGCTTGTCTCATTATAAAGCTGCTCTCGAATCACATCCATCATTTCTGATGGCTGAATACAGCATCAGTGTGTTTGCGTCAAATCACTATCCACAATATATTCCAAACTATTTAAAACGGCCTTTTTCCAAACAACATTTTCCAAGCACAAATGAGCTGCATTGCGGACCGTGACCATGAGACCAGATTCTTCATTCCCTCAACCAATCTTAGCCACTCGGCGTGCGTTTATTTCAAAGTTTGAAGTGTTTTCGAGAGGATATGTGATCTGCTGCACCAAATGAATTGTATACTTGACCTCTATTTGAAGCTACCCGGGAAGGTCTGACAACTTTCAAAGGGCAACTGCGATCTGAAAAACGAATGTTTAAAGCACATGCCAACCGCACTTCCTCTAAGGAACATTTCCATTTCCTATTACCAGGCCATATTCACACGAGGGAGACGGCGGTCGCCTAGGCTGTTCATTTGGTGTTTATCTACCTTCTTGCTTTGGATTTTTTCCTTCATTTGGCCCTATTCTCACCAACGAGTCTGCCAAGTCTGGTTTTGTCAACTTTATACAGCCAGGCCCCAGTCTAGTACGGTGGCGCGCTCCGTTTTCATCTTTCACACATTAAATTGGGAATTAAATGTCTGTGGGTTTTATCTTTCAATCTCTCCAGTCTGCCCTCTTACTTTGACACGTTCTTTAATGGTTCGCCCGTGGAATCGCCACCCACCGGGCCCCTTAACGCACGTGTCCAGCCGCTTGATGTATGAAGACTCGCACAAATTGGCAATCAGGTGAGGTTGGCTTGGATAGAGGCTCTACTCGCTGGCATCCTGACTCCAATTCCCTTTTCTGGCTCCAGCGTCTGTTTTCACCAGGGCCCTGACAGGTGCTCCTGACAAAATCCATTACCTTTGCAATTACACAATCTCACTTTCCCCGCTCACCCTTCTCGACCAGAGACTGCCATCGCCTCGCCTGTCCGTTCGGACGATTGGCTAATTAGGGGAACTTAAGAGGAGGAAACCCACTTTAATTTTCATTACGCTGAGGAGACATCCCGACTGTCACCGCTGCCATCAGCGGGAAGAAGCGATGTATATGACCTCTCTCTTTGACTCTCATTTTGTCTCTCTCTCTCTCTCTGTATGTCTGTTATGGAGGAACGTGAAACTTGTCATGGTGTAGTTGAGAAATGAAGCATGAGACGCTTCGTTTCGGCCCGATGGCGATCTCATCTTCGATAAAGAAAGAAATGGATGGTCTGAAATGAAAACTCTATTCTGTGAAACAGAAACAGATGTTTGAGCTTCCGTTTTCCCAAAGGTGGACAGGGATTTTTACTCTAAAAAATGATTAACACTGCAATTTTTTTTTCTAATGGGTCTTTTTGACTTGTTTTTCAGAGAATGCATCTTGAATAAAAGTATATTTTGTTTTACTGCACAGGCTGATTAGATTTTTTAAACTTGTTTTCAACCTTGTTTATTCTTAAAACAAGTGCAGCAAGAAAAAATACACTTGTATTATACATGCATTGTTGCTTCTCAATGAAATTTATGTTTACAGGAGTAACACAATAAAAGTCATCCATAAAATATTTTTTTTAACTTTTTTGTCATATGATGGAGGTTTGTGTGAGGAACAGGCTAAAATTTAAGTTGTTTTTCTTTGTTAACAAATTTCAATTGCACTTCAAAAATGGCGCCTTTGGATGCAACCTTTAAGATTTTTGGTTCTTTTCAAGTAAAATCATCACCCCACTTTTATTGCATGGAAAACAGAAGTTTGGAAGATCTCCATTTGTGTTTTAGAGAATAAACTAATTTTCTCACATCTCTCTTAATCACCAAACATCAGCCCTGGGCACATCCCTTTTCGTTTCAGCTTCTATCTATAAAAACAGAGGTCATAATTAATTTATGCCTGTTGACAGGAGCTAATAAAACCGGACAAAATCTACAGGAGTGAAGTTTTCTCACGACGTGCGTTTTGAGAGAGGCGGTGAAAGACATGCAGCCAGTTAGCGTGATTGCAGATAATAATTTAAGGTCATTTGAACCAGGTCCACCCACAGACACAGCAATCCACGGCTATGATAAACAGACGCTCACCTCTGCGAAATCGATTCGGCCTGTGTCCGTTCGAGATGTTCATTTAATGGATGAGAAATTCGACTCGCTAGCTTTTTAAGCATGACTCCGGGGGTCAAAACAAATATCTGAAAGAAAGTAAAACGCAATCAGAATTAAAGCCATTTCTGACATAAATACAGCCTCAGAGTTCTTCAATTATGAATACAGGAGAAAGCTGATTAAAGATCCCTAACCGTAATAAAAAAACAAAGCTAAGCTAAAATTGTTTTCATAAGCCTTTGCTTTAAGGCGATTAGCCCAAGTTTCAGTCTCTGACTTTTTTTTCCGCCTTTTGTTTCGGTGACATCAGATTTAGGGCATCCGTCATCCTGGACTGCTTCCTGTTGAGAAAGATTAATTGCGTCGCCCCATCCGCGCGTGCATGAACTGCATAATCACCTCCGCTAATGAGGGCTGCCATTTACCCACACAATTGCTTCTATTTTCAAACCTCACACCCAAAGGCCAAAGTTTTGGTCAGCCCAGTTGCCATGGAGAGTTGTTTTTTTTAATTCCACTTTCATTGAATATATTAATGCGGATCTAATGGTAATTCACACAGGCTTGGGGGAACACGCGCATAAATGTGCTAAAAATAGTGACAATTATGGACCTATGAAGGGCAGAGGATGACGGCCAGAGAAAATGGCTCCCGTAGATGTTACATGCTGACTTTTGAGTTGCACGGTCAAGTAAATCATACTAAATTACTCCCGTGCATTTCGATTCGGCTGCATTCATCTTGGAGAGGAAAAAGAGAGCAGGAAATGTATTTGGAAATAAACTTCCTATTTATCACTCTACAGCGAAGCCTGTGCCTTCAGGGGGAGACGGTCCAAGTGAACAACCTGAAACAACCTGAGACGGCCAAATCGTTTTTTCTTATTGGAAAACGTTTCACGGCCACAACTATCGCGGCTGTGCCAGCCGGTTCTGGTGCGGTATGATTGGTAAGGTCCAATTCACAGCGTGAATAAGCCTCTCTCTGGCTGATTACATGCTTTGATGTAGTGTTGTGAACACTTTCCAGGCTCACTTCTCCCTAGGACACACAAGCGACACCCAGACGTTTCATTCAAATTCATGGTGCGTCTCCTCCAGTTTCCGCGCAATAATTGAGGGGAAGTCAGGTGAAACTTGCTCGGGGCCAGATTTGAAATGTTATTGAGAAATGACAGATGGTAGACATCCTTTACCGTGACGGCATTTGCGAATGGACTGCTTGGATCTCTCCGCAGGTCCTTAATTACCATGGAGGCAGTTAATAGGCAAACTGGTCAAGATAAGGGCACCATACTTAGGTGCTATTTGTTGAAACAATCGATTTCTCACCATAAACTATAAATATAGTCAGTCATTAGCTATGTTTCCAGCCTTATGCAGATATTGCATTAAAAAAAAACGCTGGATGGAAACACCAAAATGCGCATAAATGACGGAAATGTACATAAAATGCGCATCAAAAATGACATGTGACTGCGATGAGACGGCATAACTGGACTAACCAGTGGACCGATCTCGGTGCACAACTTAAACATAACTTTATTGCGTTTCGTCTGCACGCTCTGAGGCGCAAGCAATTTATTATAAAGGAAATTATTATATACAGTGGCTTCTCCTGTTGCAGCAACTTCCATTCTTCCTAGAGATATTTAGAACCAGTTAAACGGGAAGTGGCGATTTTGTTCTGTTCACCTCACTGGATGGAAACAGTGCTTTATTCGCAATGTTTTATGCGATGTATTCCAATTTTGTGCATAAGGATGGAAACATAGCTAAAGCTTCTAAAGCTGCTATAATGAACAAAAAAAAATTACATTCACCAAACATATATGTGTTATATAATATATCTAAAGTTTTTTTCTTTTTTGGCATCAACAGACCGACAGTGCACGACTGCCACCAGACGTATTTGCATTGAATATTTGAATATTTAAACGTGTTAAATGGTAATCAAGATTCGATGTTCAGCACGTGTTGAGGAGTATGCTTGAAAAGTAATACATCCTAGCACAGAATATGCATTCATTTGGGTCATAAAAAAAAAATCATTTAGCAGACCCAAAACGTATTTGTAGCCACTTTTAATGCATTAGATAACAAGATCTAATATTATTATATTCAAAAAAAATATCAAAGCCAACTGCATACGCAAGCAAATGATTTTCTCAGTACAAACATCTGAGCTATTTTTGATTTTTAGTGGATGTATGAAATCATATGAACCATCTATTAATCTTTTATAAAAATTAAAATGATTCAAATTAAACGTATTTTTGTGAAATTTTTGTGGGGAAAAAATAAATGCCAGTAGTTTTGACGTTTTGTTGTCTAATGCAATGACATTCAGACATTTTTAAAAGTGCCCAAATAATTTTTGGAACAGCTAAATGTAAATATACATTTGAAAATGTTTAAAAATTATTTTTTTTTAAAAGTGCAACAGTACTTCCCTGCATCTCTGTACCTCAGACTGATCTATCTGTGTCTAAACTGTGAAAATAAGCAGATCGTCTTACAGGTAAGTACATTAAAACCATGAACAGGGTACTGATATCGCCTCTGTTTCTCAGCCCTGAGATCTTGGCCGAAACCGAGGTCACGTCTTGCATCTGGTTCTCTTTGTAAGCTACTGAAACCTTGAGAATCTTCCCAGTCCAGACATCGTCTCAAACCTCGGTCTCGTATTCCTGCCGTGGTTGTCCCTCTTCCTCCTTTTTCTTCTTTTTCCTTCCACACAGGCCGTGAAGGCCACAGAAGCAGGCAAAGGTGAACTGAGGCATAGTCTACCTATCTCTGGATCTCCACAAATTTAAGAAACCTGCAGAGATAGAAAGAGAGAAAAAGACATGTACTGTAGATACCAGATAAAATCATGAATCATTGATACTGGCAGATCCATGATCAGTGCTCTCAAAGTAAAAATGACTTTTCAGAAAAAATATTTAACGGGTTAGTTCACCCATAAATGAAAATTATATCATTAATTGTGCCGATCCAAACCTGTAAAACTTTTGTTCATCTTTTTGATGAAATCTGAGAGCTTTCTGAGAGCATTTTCATTTTTGGGTGAGCTAACTCTTTAAGTGTTAGGATTTTTATCTAGATATAGGAATATTTTGTATTTGAGGGTGAATCATTTGCATCCAATTAGAACCAAGAAATTATGCAAATCAGATAACAACAAACACACAAAAATCAGTGCTAAATGCAATTTCGTCAAATTATAATAATATTTATATAGCGCTTTTCTTGGCACTCAAAGTGCTTTACATATGGAAGAGGGGAATCTCCTCAATCACAACCAAAGTACAGCATCCACATGGATGATGCGACGGCAGCCATATTGTGCCAGAACCAGCTTAATGGTGGAGAGGAGGCAGAGTGATGAAGCCAATCATTGTTTGGAGATGATTAAGAGGCCATGATGATGGACAGAGGCCAGTGGGCAAGTCTGGCCAGGATGCCGAGTTTACACCTCTACTCTTTCCGAAGGACATCCTGGGATTTTTTTTCATGACTAAGACCTTGGTTTAACGCCTTATCTGAAAGACGGTGCTTTTGATGACCTTGACGATGAAAGTAGTCTACACTACAATGTGCATCTGGAAAAATGACGGGTTAGACATATCTTTTTATTAATAAATATAGATGTTTTGACAGCCTTTTCTAAGATCCGTTGAAACCAAGCAGAATTAGACATTCCTGTAGCTCATACCTGTCAACATTTGGATACCAAAATACGGGAAATCTGAAGGGACTTGGGGNGCTGGATGGCAGAGGCAGGCTAAATACACATTAACATAAATAAATACATAATCTCTGTATTACATACATAATACATTACACACATAGTCTCCAATGCCATCTCTTTCAGTATTCGTCCATCCTCGGGATGCTGCTGTTCTTTTTCGCGCAATTTTATTTATTTTTTCTCCCAAACTACTTCAGCGGACCTTTAAGAAACCTGGGTTAAGTAATCTTAACCAATGAAATTAGCAGCAGGGTGGGATCTCTGCTTAACTGGTTTGCGCCCAGTGGGATTTTTTTTAATTTTTAGATTAAAAATACAGGACAAATATGGGAAAATATTTAAACGGGATGATAGCGGGATAGCAAGGTAAAATACGGGAGAATCCCGGGAAAAAACGGGAGGGTTGACAGGTATGCTGTAGCTCAAACAGTAGAGCATGACACTAACAATGCCAAGGTCAAAGGTTCGATTCCTAAGGAATGCATGAACTGATAAATTGTATATCTTTAAAGCAACACGATTCGCTTTGGATAAAAGCATCCGCCAAATGCCAATTGTTTTTTTGCTTTTTGCAACTAAACCAAATCAGATGCTGTTTGCCCCAGGCAAAAAGGTCTGATTTATCTGTGAAAATTGATCTGATCTATAATAAATGTAAATTTACATAAAAAGGAGTATTTACACTGAAAATAATTATAATCGCTTAATTTAAATACTCCATGAATGGCCTAGCTTGGAAAGAGCTTGTTTAAACTGAATTGCGAATTGGTTAGTGAACAAGAGTTGCGCTGAAATACCATCAGCAAAAGAGTTTAGTTAATTTGCCACTTTATTCTCTTGCAACAAAGCTCGTTAAACGCTGAGCATCGTGCGCTGAAAATGCAGCAGTCTCTCAATTATGAAGTTCAATAACGTAATTCTGAAGGGCCATAATACAGGCAAAACGCGCTAAAGCAGCATCTCAGCGTGACTGGCGCGTTATCTGCACTGCATTGTTTCAGGCTGTAGGTTTGCTTGTGTTCTGCAGAGAGGAGATTACATGCTGAATGCATTTCGGCCTCGGCTGGCTGAGCCGAGCGGCTCACGCGCTGATGAGCTTCCTGTGAGAGGACAGGGCGAAATCGCAGCTATCATATCCTGTGCAGACTGCAATTAACTCGAGTGCAGCTTTCGCTCTGGGAATTGAGACGTCTGAAATCTTGAGTCTTAAGCCTCGTGGAAGCGGGAAGGTCAAGCACGGCACACATGCATGTGAATATGTGGACACCGGAGGTGTGTTCATTTATAGCCCCCTCAATAAGAGTCTAAATCCCGCCACGTACGCTAAACAGCCTTGTGCGTATGCATTTGGAAGGTGCCGGGAAATTAGACACCATGTGTCAAGATGTGCAATGGGACATGGACAGAAAAGCAATACGGCTGGGGTGGACTGCGCTGAATGGATTTGACATTGCAGAACTGTGGATGGTCCCCACGGTCCCATTAGGGTACTTGCCACTAATGGTTGAGGGCACTCCAGTGATGAGAACTACACGTGTAAGCACCTTAAAGCCACTAAACCACAAGCACCCGCGTCCTAGACAAGCACAGGCCTCCATTTGCACTCCTAAGGGTCCCTGGTTTAGTCAAACAACTCATGAATTAGTCAGACACTCTGTAATGATGCTATTTCAAACGTGCTGGTGACGACTTTTTTTTTTGACAAACATACAAAAAATGTTTTTGGCCTCATTCATCAAAGATGAACAGAATGAATTTCTACATCATTTTTTTTTTTTTAAACCAATGGTAAACCATTTTTATGTAATTTCTCACACTGTCACAATATCTTTCGTAAAAAAAAAACATTAACCCGGAAGAATGTTGCGCATAACCTCTATTGTTGGATCATGCGATTTACAAGTTCATTCCGCTTGTGTTTGATAAGATTTACATTTTGTTTGTCATATTTGTCACAATTGTGCATTTTTCTAAGTATAAAAGAATATCAGAGTCCAAAACAAATCTATAACGATATCGGCAGAGAAACGATATGGATGGAATCACTTTTTTTTGGCTGATGAACAATAAAAGCATTGACAGCCAATCAGAATCCAGCCTGCTTTAAAGAGCTCGAGCATTTAAAGCGGAAGACAACAAAACTGCAGCGCAAGCTTAGAATAAACAGAACGTTATTGTCCACTGGAGTAGACGCTAATATAGTTATCACAGTTATTGTTCTTGGAGTGAATGGGTCTTTACACAGACTATTTTTGTATCCACTATGACCTCGTATTCTAGATAGCAGTCACCTTATTAAATAAAATGATCATCCAAAAAGAGGGGAAGAAACGATTTAAGATGCTCACATATATTTTAAGCCAACGCTGAGCGTTCCTCATGGAGTTCAGTTCAAGGCTAAAGTCCAAGTAAATGTGGCACGTCTGTGATTATTTTCAAATCGAGGTCAGTTCGGCAGGGCTTCTGGGAGAGCGTCTATGCGCACGGCCCTCGAGTGGCACTCGTAGCGGTTTGCGAATTGAGTGGAAAACGCTGGTTGCTGAGTTCGCTGTCGAGGAGTGTTATCATTGTCGTTATTTTGCGTCAGGTGCAGTTCTGTAGCTGCAACAAAGCCGGACGAAGCCACAACAACGAACGAACTTAGCACAAATACGCATGGAAAAACCCAGAGACAGTTACGCCGTGCTTTTATCTGAGAGATGAGGGCTCACACATTGACAAATTAGGCAGGTCTTCATGGTACAGCGTGCTGTGGTTGTCTGCCTGTCTGCACACACACACACACACAAAAAAAACCTCCCAGTTCTAACACTGCTGGGTTTTTATTTGTCCAAATCACTTCTTTCACTTATTCCCCCAGGTAGCATCGCCACCCCTGCCCTGATCACAATAACAAGCAGAGGTGATATTGCGCCTGGGAGGAAATAAAACATTAACATTTCACTCTCCAGCGCTGCTCCCAATGAGTCTAATTAAGAGCGGGAAGCCGGTGATAAATACTGCAGGCTTCGTTAAAAACAGCCTGACTCAGCAGACGGTCATGGCAGTTTGGCGCTGTGCTTTTGACGCTCGGGTAAAACTGCCAGCCACAGGGACAAAAACCAGCCACAGTGCAACGGGGGGCTTGCAAGCCTACAGACACAGTGCCCAAGGGCACAATGTGTGTGTGTGTGACAGCGAGAACGAGAGAGAAAGGGAAAGAATCATGGATTATTGGCAGTATTGTGCAGGCCTTGCCACATCCTGAATGCTGTAATGTCATACTTGTCAACGAGTAGAAAAAATGTTTCTATTCATCGCCAGCTACATATCTAATTAGCCCATCACAAGCGTGACTGCACTCCGGGACTCAATGCTAAGTTCATTACCAAAATGGATTCATGATAGTTGAGGTGCTAGTTTGTGCTGACAGAGAAGTGAAACATAACGCACAATGATCCACAAAAACACTCTAGAACAAGGAAAGGTGCTGTGATGGTGCTACGATGCACGACATTTTAATGGCTGCAATCAAATTACCAATGTACATTAACTTGTCTCATTTAGAAAACGCACACATTTACATCTTCTGATTATTAACAAAAATGTTTTTTTTTGTATACTATAAGAGATCGAGGCATTGATTTCCTTTTATTTTCTTTACAGAATTATGCATGACACCGGTTGTGATCGCAAAAAGCTATACTTAAGACAATTTGAAAGTTGCTTGGTTTATTTTTTTCTGGGAACCATGCTCACATTAAAAAAATCTCTTTGGTCCAAAATCCAGATCCATCTAAATGTATATCAAACAACGAGTTGGTATAAGAATTGAATTATCCAAACACTACAGGCCAAAAACAGAATTTTAATGGAAATGGAAATCTGGGAAAAAGTTTCTGGTTCATAAATCTGTCTGTAAGGCCAAAAAAAGCAAAGTTTCCTAAAAATAAATAAATAAATAAACTTTTCTTGTTAAGAGTGACATTTATTGGAGTTATATGAATTTCCTTGAATTCCAATTCTCATTACTTTTTGCAAACTCAATTCTAATTCAAGAACTGAAATGGAATTTAAAAGGGTTCACAACCCTGATTTAGTTTTTTCATCTAGCAACTTCAAATTTGAGATGCCATTTTTGGCTTCAACATAAAATGGCATTTGATGAATTTCTGTAATCTGTGCATGAAATTCAACGATAAAAAATGAGTGGGATTTGATTTTATCGATTTGGGGATTGTTAAAAATAAAGGTGAATTAGCTGAAAGTCATTTTATAAGCATGCTATTAAATAAAGAAATCATTTAATTTGAATTTCAATTACTTAAACACTGGAAACTTTCTACGTTAGGACAGTGGTAAACTAAAACACTTTAGAAAACCTGGATGAAAATCTTCAGTTGAGCTTCCACTCTGTACCCAATGGCTTTGAACCCTATGTGACATGACAGAAGAAAATCACATAGGAATAGAAAGCCATAAAACACAGCAGTGACCAAGTGAAACCGCCTAGACACTTCAGCCATCCTCTCATCCTTGCTTCCTTTCCGACCTACATCTTCCCCACCTCAGAAGCCCTGCGGAGAGACTCTCAATCACTCTCTGTGTGGCACTGACAAGCCGGCTGAACGGACCAGCGGTCCCACAATCCCTCAGCATCGGTCTGTCGACCGCAGAGAGGAACTCCAATGTGGGTTTAGCTAGATGTGGCGGCAAAAGATAGGACCACGAGCCGGAGCGCTGACAGGGAGACCATAGGCAAAGGCTGCAAAACATGAAGAGTGAAGCGTCTGATATCTGCTCCTTGGAATAAATGACTCCCTGAATGTCAAGTCCTCAGGTAGAGTTTTATATTTCCTGACAGAGAGCAAAGAAGCTAAGCTAGCACTGCTTTACTAGCCTTAGAAAACTTTGAATATTCTCTGTTCAACGTGGCAGTGTTTTCACCTCCTTTTTAAGAGAAGTCGCAAAGTCTACTTATGATGAAAAAAATATAAATCCAATAATAAATTATTAACCCATCTGGGATGACTCAACCCACCGCTAGCAACAAGCATCAGCATTTCATTACTGCCTTGTTTGCTTCTAAAGCATAATGACCTTGTCCTTGACCTTACCATATTTTTGTTCAAATAAATGCAGCCTTGGTGAACAAAAATCTTATCAACCTCAAACTTTTGAACAGTAGAGATGGATGGATGGATGGACAGACAGACAGATGGATAGATAGAGAATAGATTGGTTATTTGTCGGAGGAATGGCTTAATCCTCACTTCCTATTCAGGATGGGAGTTCCTTCTGACTTTGTGAGCTCCACAGAAAGACAGAATGAAAAGAAGAGAGTAAAAAAAAACAGAGTTAAGTCCTTCCCTGCCTTCAACATCCTAGGGGAGATAGGTTTGTGCAGAAAGGGGATCCTAAGCTGATTTGTGCCATTATCAAGATCTCTGTGGCAACAGACAGTAGTCTTATTTATTTATTTCCCAGGAAGACAGAAAGATAAGCCACGGTTTTCCAGCCGTGGATGCGAGGGACAAAATCCGACAGCTAATCCTAACGGTCAACAGAGAAACAAAGTTTGACCACAAGCCTATTACCGTTGTCTTTCTCTATAATTTAAAGCCATCCATCTGATCCCAGAGCTCTCTGTCTCGCCGGGAACGTGGGCTAAAGGGCACGCGGGAACGATGTGATATACAGTTATGGGTCGGCCGTGATAAATTTTATTACCCTCTTTCTAGCCACTGATCAAATTCCGCCTTGAGCAACATCATGTTTCGATCAGGTTATCGGTCGTTTCGAAAAAGATCCACAGAGAGGGCAATTGATTGGTTTTGTCTCGTGTGCGTCAGTCCTTTCAAAACGCAATGAGGGGGAACGAACGAGCAAACAAAAAGAAGTCAATCTCTCTCCTTCCGCAGATCTATTTGGCTGGTGAAGAATGAAATGGACGGCGGCCAGAAAAGCACCCTGAGAAAGGAGAAAGTGTCTGGTTAAAAAGTGAGGGAGAGGGCCATTGATCAGTGGCACAGACCTGTCTCAAACCTGTCTGAAAAAAGAAAGAGCGATGGAAAGGAAGATAAGGGGAAGGGAAGAGGAGAAGTGAGTC
>JAPMNU011373197.1:5955-17570 GCA_029874995.1 Alburnus alburnus
CTATTAAAACATTCCACTCCTGTTTGAATATGAATATTCTGAATATCGAGCTACTGTACAAATTCAGGGGTTATGATTATACACTGTAATATGTCTCATATTAACTTTTTTAGCTGTTTTTGTGATATATTTCTAATGACAAACTAATCCCTCAAAAATAAGTGTAAAATTTAAACACAGGACCATGAGAAGGCAGTACAGAGTTGTGATTTTAAGTTAGCCTATACTACTGTATTTTATATGTTTTTTTATGGTTTTCTTGGGAAATAAAAGTGAATAATGATTTTCACCTGGAAAAGTGATTATATTTTAAACCTGTGTCAGTAACTATTATTTGGACTTCACCATTTGGATACACTTGCTACCTCAAGGTATTGTATTTAGCTACATATGTACGTGAATATTGTAAAGCAGGTGTTAGCTATATATTTTTCTCAGACAAAAGATGCCTTGAGAGGAGAGACGGAGCAGGAATCCCCTGATAAATATTGTATAAAACCACATATTATTATTTTTTACATATTTTGTTGTGTGTTCACATTCAAAAACGTCCTAATTTTAGTACTTTATAATATATGTTATTGTGCTACTTGTTTTCAGTTAACATTGAACTATTGTTTACTCAATTCATTTTGATAGAAAACAATAATAGTTGGACCCCCTGCAGACCTAGTTTAAAACCCAAATTGCCAATGTTTTGGCCAAGAAACTCACACAAAAGTGTCATTACAGCTTACTGTTAACGTTACCTGATTTGAAGATTCTCCACAGACTGCAGATTTTGTGGTTTGTAAGTTAGGTCACCTGGCTGCACGGTTCATCATTTGTTCAGTTCTTTTACAACAAATATGTAGTGTCTTATCTATTATGTTTAGTGGAGCAAAGGTCCACAGGTTATCTGAAGGTTATTCCAATATTTTTATCACACTAACATCATAAAGGTTGTGACGAAAAAAAAAAAAAAGATTGGAGCAAAGGTCCACAGATTATCTGAGGGTTATTCCAATATTTTCTCACACTAACATTCAAAAGGTTGTGATGAAAACCAAACAAACCTTCGTGATCATAAATCACTACGGAATGCGTTTGATTATTATGATAAGGAAACTATTCCGCTCCAGGACGCTAAGTGGCGCACTACTACAGATGCTATATGAGTCTCTTGTCTTTTCACGCTGAATCCAGTGAAGAAGACAAGAAGACGTCACGTCTGTTGCGATTCAAATTTTTGCCGCTCACTGGCTGCGGGGAGAGACGACTGTCATTAATTTTTATAGGTCATATTATATTTAGTTTATCGACGGAGTTGTGCGTTAATACGGTACAACGATGTCTTGTCGAAGAAGGTAAGTGTGTATACGTGGAGACTGTTAATCATCGCGAGATTAAATTATATTATGGCCGTGTCTCTTTATCTGTTATTTACTGTGGCTGGCAGTGGCAACATAAAACGCATGTTAGTTAGCTGCTACATACATTGCCTACCTAACTACATGCATTTGTGTAATCCAGCGAGTTTTATTGAATCTTTAAAAACTTTTTTGGTGTTCATATAACAGTGTTAAATGGATAGTTTAGCCACAAAAAAAAAAAAAAAATGATGATGATGATAATAATAATAATAAACATCCTGTCATAATTTGCTCACCCTCATGTTGTTCCAAAACTGTGTAACATTCTTCTGAACACAAAACGTTCACTTTCATTGTTTTGCAAAAATATATAAATGAAAGTGAATTGATACTGAGACTTTCACTCCCAAACCTCAAAATCCTTCAACATTCGTTTAATCTCATTTATTCTCTTTTGTTTTCATGAGCAGTGAGGCTCTGGCATTCTCTCTTGTGACTGAGATCAATCATGCGATGGCCAGGCTTGTAGACATATGGGACAGCATCGGCATCATGGAAGAACAGAGAGTGGAGCGAATGCAAACTGTGAAAAAGCATATAGATGTAAGTAATGCCTTGGCAGACATCACATCCCTCACATATTTAGGCTTTAAAC
The DNA here is from genome assembly GCA_029874995.1 of Alburnus alburnus. NCBI lineage: Eukaryota > Metazoa > Chordata > Actinopteri > Cypriniformes > Leuciscidae > Alburnus > Alburnus alburnus. The sequence goes on from JAPMNU011373197.1 coordinate 7,963, forward strand.
TTACCCTTAATTATACATGTTCTCTAGGGGCTTTTACATTCCATGATCATGGAGGAAGAGGCCTTAAGACACCGCATTAGAACCGATATCATTGCTTCCCAGAAACAATTGGAAACCCTGTGCTTGGAACTGACAGTGGAGCCGTACAAAGTAAGAGCTGTGAATTATTCTGATGGCTGATTTCGGATTCAGCCATAGACTTTATTCATGCATTTATTGAAAGGTTTTTAAATTAAAAAGCTACTAAATATTACAAAAGTTTAGATTAATGATTTTCCACCTTTATTTAGTTAAAATTTTATTTAGTTACTTTATAATGCTGTTTATTATGGTAAAATAACAAAATCAACACACATCAGGTATTTTAATCTATTAAGGCATGTCTCAATTTTGGTCATTTTTTTCCCAGAGAATTTCAAACTTGTATGCTATTAATGGAAAGTTCCTGTTTTTTTTTTTTAATCGTTATCCTGCAATCTTTTATAGTTTGAGGAAGATCTTACAGTTCTGCAGTTGGAGAAGAACCTTCGGTGCCGTGTGGATTCTCTTCTAAAGGAGAAGAATGAACGTTTGAGTGAGCTGAGCGATTTGAAGAAGCAGGACGAAGAGTTGTGCGTGACTCTGTGCGCTACCCCATACTACATTCCTTCGGGAAGTGTGCCCTCTCGAACCCAGTTGCAGGAACTCCAGGAGCACGTAGAAAAACTCGGCAAAGAAAAAGTATGTATCCTTTCTCTTTTTGAAAGTGTTCTGAACACTCATGAGTTTCTGTCCTGGATGCTTTTGTCATTTTAGCTCTGTGTTTGTAGGAGAGCAGGGTGAAGGTATTCTCTGGGCTCAGGGAGGACATCAGGACTTTAATGGACGAGATGGGACATGAACCAGAGAGCAGTCTGGAACGGGAGTCCATATGCCCCGACACTGACATTTTTCTGCTCACACATGACAATATCAAAGCCTTGAAACTGCTGCTCAGCCAGGTGCTACACTTTAAATATTTTGTTTAAAAAACAGTAGTTTCAGTTTTGAAAATGTAATTGTTTTATCTGATTTGGGTGGTTAGAAGATATAAATACCATACCATACCTAGTGGTGCCATCTAGCGGTTATGTACAGAACAACCTCAGCCAGGGTCCAAAATGAACATGCCAAATGCAAATAAAAATCACTGCAGAGTATATAAAACTGTTATATTTGCTTGCTGGTCAATAACTATTTTTATGAAATACAATTTTTTATTTTACAGTGCACTAGTATATTACATATATTAACTTATTTAATTTTAATCATTTATATAATAATTCAATTAAATAATTTTACTACTGATTGTTGTTGTATAGCTGATCATGTGCCTGTGGGGGTATTCCAGAAAGCAGATTATAACGGACTTGTAAATGTATTTTTTTGTTCGTATTTTAATGCTTTTTTACATCTTGGCCAGGGGACTACAGATGAAAAATAGCCTTGTGGCTAATTCTGGCTTTTTTAACCATGTTTGTTCATGTGTTTTGTGAAATTGCACTGTCCCCTTTTAAATAAACCAATAAATCAAATCAATTATGTGATTTACATGGGTGCGTTTTACTCTAAGCGGATAACCTTAACTTAGCAAGGTTTGGGTTAATCAACCGAGAGTTCACGGTGTGTATCATAAGTTAACCTTGATTTCTGGAATACCCCCCCAGAAAAATGCATTTAATGCTCAATTAATATTTATTCCACGCAGCTTGAAGTGAAGAAGGAATCCTTGATTTCAGCTCGTGACAAACTCAAGGAGCGAGCTACGAGCCTGTGGAATCGTCTGAGTTGTCCTGAGCCGGAAGGCGAGGTGTTCCGAAAGGCTGCGATGAGCACTCTCTCTGATGATATCAGGCGGGTAAGAGCTTTTCCATCTGAACCACAGGATGTCATTTCAGAGCACTAGAACCCTGTCGTAGATCTTAACTCTCCTTGTGGTTTACCAACAAATGCTAATGGAGTGCATTTCCTCTTCCAGTGGCGGGGCTGTGTGGAACATCTGGAGAAACTGCAAATGGCTCGACTGGAGGAGGTGGTTGAGAAGGTCCGACAGGAGCTTGTGGTTCTATGGGACAAATGCATGTTTGGACCAGAACAGAGAGAGCTGTTCAATGTTCACTTCTGTGATAGTAAGTTACCCAAAACTTAAAAGCAGTCAAGTCATATAAATATATTTAAAGGGATAGTTCACTCAAAAATGAAAATTCTGTCGTCGTTTACTCACCCTCAAGTTGTTTTCAAACCTGTATGACTTTCTTACTTCTGCTGAACACAAAAGAAGATATTTTGAAGAATATCGGTTACCAAACAATTGGAGTATTTTTTTTTATGTCAATGGGGCTTTGGGTCTGTTTGGTTGCCCATATTCTTCATAATATCTTCTTTTGTGTTTAGCAGAGGAAAGAAATTCATACAAGTTTGTAACAACATGAGGGTGAGTAAATGATGACAGAATTTTCAGTTTTGGATGAACTATCCCTTTAAAGTTACATTACCCATTTTCCACCAGTATGGTTCGCATTCTGGAGCCAGAGCCTGTTCTCGCCCAGGCGAATTGGAGCCTGTTGCAAACCGGCCACATGTTTCCACAGACTTGAGGAATGAGCGCTGACGTGATGCTGCTATGTGTTGTTTTTAACCAGTCTTAAAAAACATTGCGCGTCCTGGTGTTTCTGCAGGCAGTGCTGCACTTCTGTTTTGCTGACCACAGTACAGGGAGTGATTCTAGAAAACTGGCAGCTCCATAATCCACCGATACTCTCATCTGTCATATTTGGAAATAAACTGAAACTGTTGATTCACACATTCTCTCGCACACTGGGTCTCTCTACTGCGCATAGTTTTATATATTTACATATAAAGAGCAATATAGTGCGATGTTTTTAGATTGCTCAACGAGACAGCGGCAGCGTTTCTCAGTCACCCGCTCTCTGGCTCTGTTTAAGACCAGCAAGTTTTTAGGGCCTGAGTTAAACCGATCTTTCAGTCCCAGAAGAACCTTTTCTGCAGTGGAGAAAGATTTTGTGGAAGAACATTGTTTTGGTTGTGCTTGAATATGACCCTTTACAATAGATAATTACAATGAACTCTGTCAGTGAGTATCTGTTGGATAAAATCCTTTATTCACCTGGTGAATAATAATAATGCCATCTTCCTGTTGCTTTTACAACATTTCAGATCCCTCGGTTGTTGCCATCTCCGGAATGCCAAGGCAATGTTGATTCTCGTTTAATTATGAGCTCTTGACTCATTATCTTTTTGCCAGCAGACTCCTCTGTTCTGGAATTATTTTTTTTTTTAATGGTTGATTCCGTGGAGGTGGAGAAGATTTAGCGTGCTCCATGCCAACCTTTATTGCTCGTTGTGACAACTAACCCATGCCACTCCCACACCAAACACACATCAAAGTAACCGGAGCAAACTTTTTTCTATTTACGGATATGATTAGATGCGCACAGGCGAGTGACACATGTACGCAATTTCCCGCCTGGTCTAAAATATTAACACTTATAGGTGACCACGGTGCTTACCATAGTGAATCAGGTTAAGACACATTTTTTTGGAGGGAGGATTGATGATTTATCGACTCAATATTTAAATAGTTAATTTTGAACAAAAATGTAACATGAGTTTAGCTTTAATTCCTAGCTTTTCTCAGCAAATTAATTTGAATGAATTCATTACCATTTTATGGAAATAGTTTAAATATTGTAAAGATTACCAAATATCCGTCAATAAAAATGGACTCCTTGCTAATGGAAAAGGGCTTTAACTTCATTCTGGTTGAACAGATCACTACACAGAGGAACTGCTGGCCCTCCATGACACGGAGCTGCTGAGAATGATGGCTTTCTATGAGGCAGCACAACCCATACTGGAGGACCTAGAGAAATGGAAGAGGAACTGGGCTCTCTTTCAAGAGTTTGAGGTTCTCTCTAGTCCCATGCTTACAGTCAACTCAATCTTATGTGGATTCACACGTGTCATTTTGCTCTATACGTTTCACTTACCAGAGAAAGGCTGCGGATCCAAATCGCTTCAGTAACAGAGGAGGGTCTCTGCTCAAAGAGAGTAAGGACAGGGCCAAAGTGCAGAAACTGCTCCCAAAGGTACTTAAAAAAAATGTCCTGTTTTGCAACCTCAATAATGATTTTAATTTTGGGGTGACCTATTCCTATTGTAAACAGTTGTGGCTGTGAACAACAAACAAATTGTCAATTTACCTGTGTATTTCTACACATACAGCTGGAAGAAGAGTTGAGAGGCCGTGTGGAAGAATGGGAAAAGAATAAGGGGTCTTTCTTCCTTGTGCAAGGTCAAAGGATCATGGATTTCATCTCCAGCCAGTGGGAAGAGCATCGCTTGCTGAAAGATAAGGAGAAGAATGAACGGGCGAGTTTCACTTTATGGGTGTTTAAAATATCAGATGGCGTGCAATTTAGTAGTACATTCTTCATGACAAATATCTTACCCTGATATATTTACATACTGTTTTGTTCAGGATTTTTTTTTTTTTTTTTAGCTTTATTACACTAACCTGAATGATTCTTGCTTTCCAGATGACAAAGAAAACCGAAATCTCTCAGTTTAAAACTCCAACAAAGAGAGCCCTCGGAGCAACATATACCACCCCCACCCCTAACAAAATTAAAAAGGTACTCGTTTTCTTACTGAGAATGTTGTGTGCAAAAACAAGGATTTTATCAAAACACATTTCAATTGTTTCAGACACCCAATCAGCTGGCACCTCGCACTGCCACCGTTAACAGTATCAGTAGCGCCGGCGGCAGCAGCAGCTGCTCATCCACCACGTTTCTGTGTGTGCCAGGAAGGCCTCAACTCTCTGCCAAGGTGAAAACACCTGATCGGGGCAATCAAAACTCAACTCTGTGATCAAAGCTTTTGGCTTGAGATCAGTCCAAAAGGAATGTGGTTAGACTTATAGGGTTAGTTCACCCAAAAATGAAAATTCTGTACTCGTCCTATTGTTCCAAACCCGTAAGACTTTCACTCATCTTTGGAACACAAAATAAGATATTTTTGATGAAATCTTGAGCTGACCTGTCCCTCCACTGACAGCTATACAACTACCACTTTGACGCTTCAAAGAGATCATAAAACTAATCCATATGAATTGAACTGTTTAATCCAAATTTACTGAAGAGACACGATCGCTTTATATGATGAACATTGAATTTAGGCTTTTATTCACATAAACATTGATCGGCAAACATAAACAGAAGCTTAACCAAACCTGCTTGACCCACGAGAACAAAGCTCTTGCAGAATCTCAAATGTGCTGCGTAACACACGAGAATGAACCTCATTGGTTCTTGCTGATTCTCAAACGTGCTGCGTAACACGAGAATGAACCTCATTGGTTCTTGCTGATTCTCAAACGTGCTGCGTAACACGAGAATGAACCTCATTGGTTCTCGCAAGTCTAGCAAACATGCTTGAGCTTCCATTTCCCACAACTGATGTGTGAGGTGATGAATGGTTATATGTGAATATAAGCCTACATTCATCATATAAAGTGATCGCGTCTCTTCAGAAAATCTTGACTAAACCACTCAATTCACATGGATTAGTTTTGCTATCTCTTTATGAACTTTTTGAAGCATCACTGTGCTTCAAAAAGTACTTGTGTAGCTGTCAATGGAGGGACAGAAATCATTCTGATTTCATCAAAAAGATCTTCATTTGTGTTCCGAGGATGAACAAAAGTCTTACGGGTTTGGAGCGACGTGAGGATGAGTAAATGACAGAATTTTCATCTTTGGGTGAACTAAACTTTTAAGTTCAGTGTTAGAATAGAGATGTTCCCTCAGCTAACACTAGATGACACTGTTGGATCAACAGAAATCAGTACTCTGTAAAACTGTGGTCAAGTCTCTTTTTCAATGTTGTTGGTAGCATCTTTACACTGAAGATCAATGATGATGCTTTATTTTTGTGTGGTTTTGTCTTTGGTCTAACAGAGGAGCAAGACAACAGAGGCCAGCTCTGGCCCACGTGTGCCGCTGCAGGAGTTCAACAGCGACAAGAAACTGGTTCCAATGAGCTACTCAGCCTTTACCGTAAGACCAATCAATCAGTTCTAGACCACTTCCCCGGATGTATATTAACTCCAAATGGAGCATCGGTGATAGGAAGGATGCTCATTTGTGACCACTAATTCCCCTGAGAGAGTTCATTAACATTTTAAGAGCCGCACATAATAATGATTGTGTTCATCTCGTAAAAATGTGTTAACAAATGTGTTGTCTTGTTTCCCATTACAGAGCGAGCTTTCCAAGAAAGCCAACAGTGATGCTTTTCTCAATTCCACCGTTAGAGACATGCTTTGAATGGACTGTCTCCATTGTTTTTTTATTATTTATTTTTTATATGAGGTTTAGGTCATGAATAATCATGTCAGGATTTGAAACTGTACAGGATATAATGATTCTCAGGTGTTTGCCTTATTTACATTTTCACAATGCAGTGACTTTCCAACAACTTTGTATTAAAAGGCACAATTATATATATTTTTATATTGCTTTAATTGTCATTGTTTACCTATTTAGTTGGATTGTGTATATATTAGCTCATAAAAGGTCAGTCATTTCCTTGTGTATATACAGCACTTTTAATAAAATGCTTTTTTATACATTCTAAATTGAATGATTATTTTTGTTCTGATTTCTGCATTGGTGAGCATAAGACTAAACATTTCACTGACCTCAAACTTTTCAATGGTAATGTATTGTGAGTGGATGTCAACACAGTGCTTCAGAAATCTTAGCATTATTATATATCATCAGATTGATTGCCACTGGCAGAGCATAAACATCTGTTGTGTACCTTAACTTCACATTTGAAATCCTCACATTCGTTTTGCAAATGTATAGTAATTTATATCATTGATGGTCGAGTTTGAATTTTTAAGTGGCACTAGATACCTCGACATGTAATTGGCTCATTTGGGCAAAACAATGTAATGGCCTGATCAAGCTAATGCTTTCAACGCCATATGAAGCATTACACAATTAAAATGTTCTTCACCATTTAGCTGTCTGCTAGGACCCTCCATCAAGCCGTCTGGAGCACAATGGAAAGAACAATGGCAAATCAATCAAACAGATGCTTTTATGTAATGGATGAGAAGTGCTGAACAGATGCAGTACAAGTAACAAAGTAGTTTTATGAAACTTTGTTTTTAGATTCATCTTCCAGATACACTGTACATTAAATTCAGTTCGATTACACAATGATACAATAAAAATACAAATGTCACACAGTGACAAGCCACTGCTTCTTTTCACAGAAGTCAACTACATGTACAACATAAATACCTTAATGAATTAAAGGGAGTATCAACTCCTTAGTATTAAAATGAGCGTTTGAGGTTCACTGTATGCAAGAATAACCACATGCTTAATGACAGGCCGTTTTTAACGGTCTGCTGAGCAATATATATTTGTCATTGTTAGCCTTTACAGCCAAAGCAGAAGCATCCCAGGCAGCAACGTATTTTCTGCCCAGATCCGGCTCACATCTGGTACACATGGAATCCACACGTATGTGGGCCGGATCTAGGCGGACACTATGTTGTTGTCTGGGATTGCTCCTAATTTGAAAGATGAGAACTACATAAATGAGCAGTAAGCTGACAACCCCATATAGCTTGAAAAATATTCAAGGGGATGACATATCTGTATAGAGCAGTTTTATTTACCTTTACCTTTTTGTTTCAAACTTTAAATGCCTGGGCCTATTATCTGTTTGCTTTCGTCTGATAAAATGTCTGCATGCTATCATCATCACACTGTAGATGTTCTGCCAAATAGGCCTATAAACAATCTTTGATTTGTCATACATCACGGAAAGCGAAAACCCATCAAAAAGCTAACTGCAATGAAGTCTCTTGATTTGACACATATGTAGGCAGTTGTCTGTTCTCATCAAACAACATTTGAAGGCTTTTGAACTCTTGGCTATGATGCACCAACAGACTCCTGTGATTCCAGCTCACTCGACAGAAATCGGTTGGAATTGTTGCTGTATCTTCGGTTTTGAAGAAATGACAATCTGAAGATAAAAAAATATATATACATTTATATTCTGCTTGGTTAGCAAAGAAGCTTTCTTGAAGGAGAAGACAATGCAGTTTAGTGCAAAAAGAATATGCTAATGTCAGTGGACAGTGAATAAAAACAGATGTGAACAGGAAAATGAGAAAAGCCAAACATACAAATCAAAAGTAATGAAAGTAAAGACGGATCAGACCAGAAACATCCTAACCTCAGCATCAGATTCTTTGTACATATATAGTAATATAGAGCCTTATGGACTGGCTTTGGATATACAATTTCTAAATGCCCCTGTTATGATGTCTCAGTAACTCTTCAGGGGAAAAAGTTGTTCTTGAGCTAAAATACACAGGAAACCTTAAAGGATTAGGTCACCTCAGAAATAAAATGTCCTTATTATTGACTCACCCCCACATCATCCAAGATGTTCATGTCTTTCTTTCTTCATTCAAAAAGAAATTAAGGTTGTTGAGGAAAACATTCCAGGATTTATCTCCATATAGTGGACTTAAATGGGGCAACGTTGCAAGGGTACAACGGTTTGAAGGTCCAATTGCAGTTTCAATACATTTTCAAAGGGCTCTACATGATCCCAGCCAAGGAAAAAAAAAATACAAATATACTTTTTAACCACAAATAGACTACTCGTCTTGCACTAGCACTGTAATGCGCCACGTATTAAGTAATTTCGTTGAAAGGTCACGCAACGGTCTGGTTAAAAAAGGTAAGGGTATAGGGCGAAAAACTCTATAAAAATTAAATTTTCTTCTCCAAATTCAAAATCGTCTGACATCTTGTTTTACCTTTTATTTGATAAAATTTTTACTTTGACATTCTTTGCACGTTCGCTTAGCCTATAAACATGTCGGTGTCACGCGTGACCTTTCAACATGATTAATGCGTGTCGCATCTCAGTGCTAGTGCGAGCATTTATTGTAAAGTACGCCTATAAAAATGTTTAGTTTTTTTTTTTTTTTTTTTTGGAAAATGACCGATCCTTCCGCTAGATAAGACCCTTATTCCTCGGCTGGGATCGTGTAAAGCCTTTTGAAGCTGTATTGAAACTGCAATTTGGACCTTTAAACCGTTGTACAACACTGCGTCGACTCTATGGAGAAAAATCCTGTTTTCCTCAAAAACCTTAATTTCTTGTCGACTGAAGAAAGAAAGACATGACCATCTTGGATGACATGGGGGTGAGTAAATTATCAGGACATTTTAATGTCCTGTGAAGTGAACTAATCCTTTAATGGGTCCAATATGTTTTAGCTGCTCTTATATTTGTTGTAGATTTAGAGAAAGTATGGTGTCCAAAAAGGATCTCTCCTAATAAAAAATGTCAAGCCAACCAGGTGTGTCAATCAAATTTAGACATTCATTAAAAATAATTAAACCTTGTTGAAGACTATTTGCTCAGTTATGGTGCACATCCATTAATCCATTAAGAGAGCCAAAAATAAAACTTTCACAATGATTGAGTTACGGTTGCCATTTAGATGACATCTGTGACTAAAT
>JAPMNU011373206.1:0-13418 GCA_029874995.1 Alburnus alburnus
TTGACATATGCATCTCGAACGGCTTGAGGGTGAGTAAATCATGGGTTAAATATCATTTTTGGCCGAACTATCCCTTTAAAAAGGCTAGAAGCAAGGAGGTCTATCTTACCTGAAGAGCGCAGTCTCTGTCTGTTGGCGTTCCCATTCACCTCGCAGTTGTTCACTGATGTCACTGATTGGCTGAAGAGCACGCACAGTCCCAGGCTTTTCACTAGTGACTAGAGCTGTGACAGGAAAAGCAACAGATGGAACAATCTGAGTCCTTGTTATGCTTTTAAGAGGCCTCTAAAAACAAAAAGATAGTGCCTAAGGTGCCGTTCGCTACCGTTCAAAAGTTTGGGGTAGTAAAACTTTTTTTTTTTGTCTCATGATCAATCAAGGCTGCTTTAGTTTTATCAAACATTTGAAAACAGTAATATTGTAAAATAACTTTTCTATCTTAAAAAAATTATTTATTCCCGTGAAAATCATTCTAATATGCTGATATGCTGCTCAAGAAACATTTATTACTATCAACAACATTGAAGACAGTTGTGCTGCTAATACTTTTGTAGAAAGTTTTTAAGATTCTTTGATGAATAAATCTGGACGTTTGAGTTGCCCTGCATTTTAGACCTGTCTCTAAATTTGGCCATGTCCATCCCATCAGCTCTGACTCATAAATGGACATCCCCGGGCCTGTCCAGCTGTCTAAACTCACTAAGTGGCCTGTGTCTCTCTCGCGACCTCCTCGTCCTTGTCTCGACGAGATCTCTGTCTTTGTGCTGCCACCAGCTGGTCCTCCATCTACTAAAGAGAAGATGTCTTGCTGCTAAAACTCACCTGAAAACCCTTCACTGATGCTTGAGCACTGGATCTGTCAAGATTCCCGAGCAGGCTGCAGATGTTCAGGCTCATTTATAAACATGATGCTGATTGATAATTAGTCAACTGACACACTCTTTTATTAATGATGCAGACAGTCAGCGACCTTCCTGACGTTGGGCTGGTCATTAGGATTTGGCTTGGGAATTCAGTGCATAACTTTTAAGGTCACTTGTATTGTAATCCGTTTTAAGTCCAAGATTGTAAGATCTTAGGTCCAGTTTACACCTGGTATTAAGATGTGTTTTGGTCGATCGGATCACAAGTGATATCCTACAAACAATGTTGATGTTGAAGGATATGGAAACACATATAGTGAATGTAATGTAGGCTGTGCAATATATTATGTGCAAAAAAGGTGGTTAAACCCATTACACTCTAAAAACAATGATTTTGTTTTTAAATTGACAATGCTAAACTACAAATTTAAATAAAAGTAAAAGCACAAACTTATTATATTAGCCTGCATTTGATTACTCCACCATGATGGTCAGTTTCATAAAAATATGCTTGTAGGTTTAAAATTCCACGTCACATTTATTGCCTCCAACAACAAATATTTTACCAATAGTCAGAATTATTGCGCTGCTATTCTATTGTGCTCCGTCTGTTTGGTGCGCTCGTTCACAGAAGCTTGAGTTTTAGCGGAGATCCACTTGCAGAAGGCTCGTCCTCTCCTGACAGTGAAATGGACATATTTGTTTGACTTTCTAACATTTACAGATGGAGAATATACCTGTGAAATGTAGCCTTATCCAGCTTAATGCTGAGTCACGGAGCTCTATTCGATCAGTCCGGGTAAAAACAGAATTAACTGACTAATGTATTCCAGGACTGATTTTGAAGGCAAAAGTGCCGCTGATCTCATTGATTTCCTTCAAAATCTGTGAGAGCATGGGGCAGCTGTACACTTCGTCATTTTTTGCGGTGACTGTCCCTGTGTCCAAGGCTTCTGTCGAGCAGACACTCTCAGCGCTAAAGCGAATTAAATCTTATGCCAGAAATACAAGGGGACAGACTCGACTTTCAGCATTAGCCTCGATAGAAAAGACCTGTACAACAGAGTAATTGAAGTCTTAGTGGATTCATTCAGGTAGGACACCACTGAAGGCCTAAGTGTGAAATGCACCGTCCGCCACTGCAAGTGGATGAGGCTAAATACAGGTGTAAACAGCCTCTAAGACTTTTTGAGCTTGTCCACTTTCAACCACTTACAGAACGAATTCAACCGGATTGCTTTCTTCCTTAGTTGTTATATTTAGGCTGCGGCACATATGAACACGGCAATCCCACTCGGATCCAGACCAAAACAATCGCTCTGAGATCGCCTAAACGAGGTGGTCTCAGCCCGACTGAAAACAAACTCTGGGGCGGTTTGCTTGTGAAAGGTGTGAAAGCAATTCGACAAATGGTATCATAATTCATGTTCTATACAAGAAGCAGTGTCTGATTCTGAGAGTTTTTATGGCTGAAAACCAAAGAGCGCCTCTTTATCTGAGTAATTACTCTTCTTCATGCATTGCAAGAATGCTGTCCTGATGAAGCCTAACTGCTTTATAAATGTAATATATTTTTAATATACATTTAATTGATCAGTCAGAGCAGGAATCAAGGCTACATTTGAATAAGTGTTTGCGTGTATCCTGACAGTTATAAACAAAGCCACAAAAAGCCAGTGGAGCGATTGTCTCTATCCATCTTGATGGATGACGCAGAGGAATGAAACCAGTTGAACTCTGACCAATAAGAGGACAGTTTTATACACATGTGACCTGCATAAACACATTTTGGTACGCTTTGAAATGTTTCCATATCCGAACCAGAAAGAAAATGCGACATATTAACAAATGAAGTCTGTGCTTCGAAACAAAGAAAATGACTTGCAGGTGTGAAAATGCAGCCCTACACTGCAACCTATGGCAGGAGTTGGGCTGGGGCTTTGCTAATCAGGTTTTCTGATAATCAAGTCATTTTGTGTGAAAAGACAATGGCCATGAAAACAGTGGACTTCAGAGGGGAAAAAAAGTACTTTTGGCGTTTGGTTGGAGAGACGGTGCTGCTCACAGAAGGCACATGCAAACTTTCTTTCTCAATTGGCTCATTTTGGCTTTCATGGGGTCTATAATAACATTTTCTACCTCATGAATTTTGCTGAATATGAAATGAATATCTTCATAAATGGATATTAAGGCTTTAGCTGTGCTTAGCCGCTGGAGTATAATAGAAACCCACATTTTGCTTAAGCCGAACAATAACTCCCGGCAAATAATCCGTCGAGGTATAAAACCTAATGCCGCACATATCTTTATTAGTTTCAGAAATATTTCCTCTGATCGATAGATAAAAACTACATGGTTCTCATATATATGCTGTCAAACGAACCTTATTAAACTTTCATCTTTTTAGAGTTCACCAAAATAGCTGAACGGTATTAACTACAGATGTGGCGCAAGCAAGCCTATAGAATCATTCATCTAGACGAGATGACAGGTCAAATATATGATTCTGTCAGAGATAAAGATCATTCATCCCGCTACGAGCTCTCTATTACTGTACGGTCTAATAATATAATTCAAACCGCAAAGGGGGTTGATGAGATTTAATCTCAAATATATGAGACAACAAACAGCCTGCCTTCATTAAAAGCTAAATATTGTTTTGATGCCATGTTTACTAATACTTCCCATTCAGTTTTTTTCTTGCAGTGACACTCAGTCAGCAAAATATGCTAATCTGCTTTTCATTGATTGTGTTTGTAAGATGCTAAAATAAGATACGCTCACAGTCATAACAAAATCGAACGACTTTTGCATCACATAATGTAGTTTATGAGAATGTATATGCGAAAAACAATGAACTGCCGTTTCTAATCAATACGTTATTAATCATACATAGAAATCCCCCAAATAGTTAATATAGGCCAACGTCTTATCCTCCTCTTTCAGTCCTAAAACTCTCTCTCTCCATTACTCTATTTCTCTGTGAGCTCATGGTGAGAAGCTGTCGACGGGCCCGCAGCGCTGAGATTTGCATATGCAGGTGTCATGAGTGTCACGAGACGGGTTTCAGCTCTCAGCGTGGTCCTGGTCCTGCGGTGTGCACTTAACAGCACGTATAAACTAGCAGGATGCTAAGCGCACATTCTCGGAGGGCGGCCCGCCAGGAGCTCGTCTTTAGCGGTGTGTCCCATTCGGCGTGAATATTCATGATGCACTTTACAGTGGGATCAGCTGCGGCTGTGGCGTGTTTACGAGTGTTTCCCGCGGTAAAGGTGCGTGGGAGAGGAGCAGACCTTGCCGCAACTCGGCTCTCGTTAGCGGTAATTAAGCATCAGTCTGAAGCTCTGGCTTAATTGGCAATTAACGATATGTTTGATAAGGGTGAGTGTGTCGGTTCTATGTTTAGAATACATTAAGGTAAATAAGCACTCAGAGTGCACGACACCGTCCTCGACAGAAACGCTCATCATATAAACAAACTCCGAAAGCAGATTGCTAGTGCACTTGCTTTAGCATAGAGTGGGCATCTATAATAGCAATCGGACAAAATCTTGGTCAGAACTCACGCAGCCGCAAAGCATACTGGGTAGCCGACAACATGAGCCTAAATTCAATCTGAAGATGAACAAAAGTCTTACGGTTTTGGAATGACATGAGGGTGAGTAATTAATGACTCAATATTTGGTGGGAGTTTTTTGGGGGGTTTTGCGCATTATAAAAATACATCATTATATTACATATAAATATTTTACATATACACATTAAAAGGGATAGTTCAACCAAAAATGAAAATTAGCCCATGATTTACTAACCCTGAAGTCATCCTTCTTGATGACATTCTTCTTTCAGACAAATACAATGGGAGTTATATTAAAAAATGTCCTGGCTCTTCCAAGCCTTATAATGGGAGTGAATGGGTGTATGTCTTTGGAGGTCCATCAAAGCGCATCAATTCATGATTAAAGTGCTCCACGCGGAGCTTGACACACAATGTAATGATGGCAATTAACGCCTCTTGCGGTTCAAACAGCTGCGTTCGTCATTACGTTGTGCGTCAAGTTCAAGGTTAGTCTTTTGGCGTAAATCAATGGGTACTGCTGTCTGTCGGAAGCTAGTTATTTTAGTCGATTAAGTTTTAAATATGGATATTTAACTTACACGAACGCATCGCTTCACTTCAGAAGGCCTTTATTAACCCCCGGAGCCACTTGGAGCACTGTAATCATGAATTGATGCGCTTTGATGGACTTCCAAAGACATACACTCATTCACTCCCATTATAAAGCTTGGAAGAGCCAGGACATTTTTTAATATAACTCTGATTGTATTTGAAAGAAGAATGTCATATACACCTAGGAGGATGGCTTCAGGGTGAGTAAATCATGGGCTAATTTTCATTTTTGGGTGACCTATCCCTTTAACATCAAGAAACTGCAGTTGATTTTGCTTCTAGTTTGAATGGAAGGTCAAGTCGAGCTCAATGCATTGTGGGATACACTATTTACACTGGTTGCAAGCGGCACGTTTTTGCAAATAGTGGGTCATCTCGGTTATCCACGCATATAGAGAGCAGTATGTGCACAGTAAACATACTTCATACTCAATGTCAAAAAATAGCTGTAAGTCATTCTGAGCATACCCAGCGATGAGATCATTTCCTCCTCGTGCAGGCGGAGGAAGTGTTGGAGTAGATCAGCTATGGAGGGGGCCGTCTCGCCGTGAGCTAATTGACATGACATATTGACAGGCACTCTTCTGCGTCTGGGGACTCCGGCGCCTGCACAGCCTTCCACATCTCTAATAATCACTGATTAAAAAGCAGTTAAGAGCCTGTGAAGACCAAAATGTGCATTAACCAAACGACCTTCTGGGAGGGAAAAACAGCCGTGCCGGCGGAGAGAAGTTCTCCGGGAAGATGTCTCCCCTCTCCCAAACCACGGCACGGTTATCAAAAGATGAGATGTTTGGAAAATGTGTTTTCGCTAATATCCTCTTTTTGCCCAGATTCACATTATATCTATTATATCTTCATTGAGTTGACAGGTTTGTTTTTGAGCGGATTCTTTGGCTAACCAGCTTCGCAGTACAGCCAAACTTATGAAATAACCTTTGAGTTCTGGCTGATCTAATATAATTACATTGTTGCAGTTCATCCTTGACCCCAATCCAATGAAATAATTAAGGTCTCATAGCGGTTTAATTTGAAAAAGTTATGCTCTCTCCAAAGCTTTTACGCTCTCTGGGGAATCTGTTGTCAGATCGGTTATTATAACAGCTTCCATTTAATCTCTAAATGCAATTTTCGCAAAATAAAACAAGTGATATGAATTGGTTTGGTAATTATTTTGGTGCCACTAGTGGAGCAGAAATGACACTACAGTTTAAAAGAATGCATCCCTGTTGAGAAGATTGGCTTTGACCAGCATGCTAGTTAATGCTTTCCTTTCCTTCCATCTCTTTTATGTTCTATGACGCCATGCTGCACTTCCAAAGCAAGCTTCAGCTCGTTCATTACTGTTATCAGCCTGAACGATTTCTCTCGTCCCAATCAATAGTTTCCTCGGAGCAAACGCGACTGAGGAACACACGCGGGAAGCTGCGAGAGCATCAATCACGCCATCCTGACTGCAGAAAGTTCAAATCAGCCCTGAAGCAGATGCGCTCCTCACTCTCTCAACCATATAAACGCTTCAGAAGTAACTTTAGCAACTCTCATGCTTGTTCTGTTGTGTGAGATTTTATTGAGACCTGTATTGGCATTCCTGCCTTTTAAGGATGTGCAAAAATTGTTCTTTTCAATGTTCAGTGTTCAATCTTAAGGAAACCCTTTACCATTGTGGTCCACAAAACCAATTCCGACACACTACTTTGCGTGGTTCAGTTCACATAGGAAACATTTGTGTGTTCAAAAACAGCTGGATGAAAATGTCTTAACGCGTATGGCAGAGGATGCCATTAAAACATTGCATTTGTACATAGACCAACAAAAAAAAATATTGCAAGCTGAATAAAAAAGAACATGCAATGCCTTAAATAGTAAAACTATCACATTTAGTCATTTTCTTAAAATACTAACATTCAAAGGTGTTAAATGTTTACAAAAGTGCCGCTTTGATGGCTGTAGCATATCAAAATAATACTGTATATCTACATAAACTATCCAATCTAACTCATTAGTATACGGTTGTTGGATGTTTTTTCCTTTCTGTTTTTCAGATCTGTATAATCTCACACACACACACACAGGCTCCCGTGCAGCCATGTGTCCTCTGTTCAACCTTCATACATAAACCACAGGAAACGCGTTGAGCTGGGGAATGCCGTGGGAGTGCTGATATCTAAAATCAGCCTTTAAAGGAGCTTATTTTAATTCTTTATTTGAGGAAAGAAAATAGCTTGGGAGTTCTGCATGTTTGAATATGCAGCATCAGCAAAGCTCACTGTCCCCCATTCCAGACGCTCTCAAAGCCCCTTTTCATGCCTTAAAGCAGCAAATATATATATATAAATAAATAAAACCCTTGATAAAATGATACATGCTTTTTGTTGGAGCTGTCACCTCGGCTACAAGTGCCAAAAACAATCAGCATATCAGATGTCCAGAATGAAATCCCTGCAGTGGACAGCTGACCAAGCCAGATGAATCTTCACTTTTCTATTCTGTCTCTTTTCAAAAACACTGAATCTATCAAACGCGACACAATGGCAGTGACAGCAATTTGCTAAGAAACATTTTGACAATAGGTTCCTTTTCCAGTTTCATTCAGAGATGTACGCACAATTTAATACCCACAAACAATCTGCACTGTGAATGGATCCACAGATATTTCTTTCTTTTTTTTTTCCTTCTTATTATTATTATTATTGCCTGCCTCATTATTGTTCGTGAGCAATGAAAAGGCAGTCAATGGCCCATATCACTCAAAATATATTATCAAACTGTGTCATCCTGTCCCATGGTGTGAGTTTAATTAATTCCTGCTATGAAAAACAGAATCCCCCTGTTTGGTCAGAGGTGATTATGAAAGTGCAGATTTAATTTTCTGAAACTCCTCTACTCTTGCATACACAAACACATTACCAGGAATACTGCAAATGTTGCAACAACATCAAACTAAATGTCAGGTCATAAATGATAATTAAAAAGTGTAAAAAAAAGAATAACTATAGACGCATTAATAATAAAATATACAAATACTTTTAAAAATAATTAATACATGTTAAAATTATGAGTGCTGTACTTAAGTAGCCTACACTTTTTGAGTATCTGTACTTAATTGAGTATATTGTTTACTTTAACCATTTGAAAGACAAATATGGTACTTTTTACTCCACTATAATTCTGTCAAGGTCCTTGAGTAGAAAGTAGTAACATCAGTCAGGGGATGATTTTGGTTGCAGGGGTTGCATTTTTGTTGGAAATGAAAGTCAGATTGACGTCAGATTTAAAGTTGTTTGGCTTTTAGTATGAATGTTAGCCTTACTATTATCTTTAAGCTAGTGTGCTCCAAAACAATGACAAAATTTGCTTTTAGAAGACTCAACCCAACATTGGAAATGAAAGTCGGGTTGGTTTCTGACGTCAACCCGATTTTCATTTTCAACCACAATACAACGTCTGTACAGCGTTGGAGATTAATATCAATCTGGCGTTGGATTCTGTTGTTAATTTTGTCCATTTTGATTATAACCAGAATTATCAGCTAATGATAAATTGGCATATTCTTAAACTGGAGGGAGCTTGAGAATTTTCTAGTTTGGTCTTCTAAATGCGAATTTTGTCATTTTTTTGGAGCACACTGTATGTATATGTATATATATTTATTTATATTTGTGGGAAGTCAGTGAACATGTTGGCAGTTAAACCTGTTATTTTCATGTGTTACTTGTAACACACCCCAACACTTATTTATAGCATGTTTAACACTTTCATGCATGAATTATGATAACCACAGTCAGGATTTGTTTTCTTGTGTTTTTATTGCTCTTAGGGCATGAAAAACTAAATTTGAACTTTTTTTACACATATTTTAAGAGATTTTCAGATGCGATACAGTATGCGTTTGTTTTTAACTGAATTAGTGTAGTTATTGTAATTTCGTGAGGAGTAGCTCATCTAATCTTCTAATTAATACCAAGGTATAAAACCAGCCTCTTTCCACTTCTCATCATTAGTTCTTTCGGCATCCCTCCTCTTTCCCTTCTCCTCCTTTTGTACCATATTTTGCCTGTGTAATAGGGGGCAACCGGAGCTCGAGTAGAATATCCTCCCTGAGCCCCTCTAGCAGACAGCAAGCCAAATCCGTTTTACCACTTACACTAAGATTATATGGGCACACAAACTCATGAATTACTATATTGTACTGTATTATACAAATCAGTAATGCAGCAATGCTGTGTGTATTTAACAAACCAATTAACAAATTGATATAAAATGTGATTTTTAAACACAAAAATGTACAAAACAAAACAAAAAATGATTTTTAAACTATAAATGTACAAAATAAATATAACACAGCTTCAGTTATTGCATGTAAACGCAATAGAGTTTTGTTCCTGTTCAACCAGCAGACAGAGAAGAACTTACTAGTGAATGTCACTTGTTTTTGATATCACAACACGAGGACACAATTCTATCAAAGATTTCTACAACCGGTGAAGATACAACTCAGACTATGGAGAAAATTCTCAAGCTCCCTCCAGTTTAAGAGTACGCCAATTTACCATTAGCTGATAATTCTGATTATAATCATAATGGACAAATTTCTTTCTTAGCTCTCCACTCTGAAAAAACCCTCTGGATTAACTCATTACTAGTAACATGCATTACATAATCAGATTACTTTTTTGATGTAACAAAGTAACATTACTAGTAATGTGCATTACGTAATTAGATTCTTTTTTGATGTTACGAGTAAAGTAACGCATTACGAGTAACATGCATTATGTAATCAGATTACTTTTTGACGAAACCGCAAGTTACAATCTAACACCACAAATAAATTTATTTACAGACAAAAAAAAGGAAAAGGAAGGAAAGGCTGGATATTCCAGAGCAACTTGGCATTTCTGACTGGCCATCGGCCAATTCCACAAAAAAAGGTTTGCCACATGGTGGCAGTGGATGATGCACTAGTGTCCACTGTACTGGTTAATGTGCAACTATGCCATCAAAACCCAAGCATATGAAAATGGCTTTTTAATAGCTGTCCACTAGTGACCTCTA
This sequence comes from Alburnus alburnus, assembly GCA_029874995.1. Lineage (NCBI taxonomy): Eukaryota > Metazoa > Chordata > Actinopteri > Cypriniformes > Leuciscidae > Alburnus > Alburnus alburnus. Next base: position 10,090 of record JAPMNU011373206.1, read on the forward strand.
TGCATGAAAGTGTTAATAAATAAACAAATTAGTGTTTTGAATAAGTGTCCTATACAGTAGCTCTGTAATGTGCATGCATGCATGGTGACAGAGAGAAAGGTTAAAGATGAGCAGACAGACCATGACACTATGACACACAGCAGCTGTAGAGAGAACAAGATAATACAGCTGCCTTATGGGTTTATTCTCTCAGCTGTGAATGTTTAAAAACAGCTCAGTGTCACGTACAGCAGCATGTCTGTTAATGAAACACCCCCTTAAAAGATCTAGACGAACACATTTCTACAGACTACCACTTCCCCACTGTTCCCTGCTGGAAAACTAGGGCATTGCAGATTAAGGTGGACAAGCTAAGTTTGGAAATATGATGGTTGGGGGTCTGCCGCTGGTCCAAGATGGTCTACCAACTTCAAAAACTGGCCCACCAGCTGGAAGAGCAGCTACAAACCATCAGAAGCTTGTTTCAGTTGGATGTCCCAACAGGATTCACATCGCCCATCACACCTCAGGATAAGCTTTTAATACTCCACCGGTGTCTGGTTCTGGAACCTGATTCGGTTGGATCTCTCTCACAGTCTTTAGGTTGGACCGAAGCCCAGGGCTCTCTTGCGTTTTTGGCTAAATGACTAGAGTGTCCCTCCCCACGGCACTACCCTCATGCTTCAGTAGACTGAAAAAGAGCTGAATATTTTCTTTTTATTTCTTCTGCTTCAAGAGACGGCAGAGTGCTGGTTTTCATTCAAACTAATGATCTGCAAAACAATAAAATATGAGGTGATCTACTTTTACTCTGCTGAGACATTCTTTCTCTCTGCAAAACATTGAGTATGACAGACGGAACAGCACTACCGTCATGTCTTGACTTGGGCTCCAAAATAGACACTGGAAAATATGTAGACAAAGAATATTACACAAATGAAAATTACAACACTATTTGTTGATTTTCCAATGTTTTAATTCTGTTTAGTTCATTTTTCACCTATGGTATTTGATAGTATTTATTAACATCTTGACATTACAAATCAAAAGGACAATGTAAATTTTGTTCATTTATTTATTGCATTTCACAAAGGAAGAAGGGGTTGTCAACATCTCCAAATACAAATACAGTTTTAACATTAATAATACCAATGACAAAAAAAGACGAGCATTCTTTTTTATTACTCGCATTCATTTTTGCAAAATTAACAATTATGCACTAATGCTTAACCCAGGAAAATAAAACAATCCAAAAATTAAAATATAAATAAATGCTATAGAAGTAGCAGTTGACAAGTGTTTTTTGAAAATCTAATTATTTGAAAGAAATGTGCAAAACAATATGCAACAGAGTCAAATGCGATGTCATTTACATAGATCTTTTTCATGACTAAAAAGTCAAGGGACAGGTTTGTCACCACATGTTGAGAATTATTTAAATACGTAATTATTCAGTGATGATATTGGATAAAGATACAGCTGGCAATGCTTCATGCAGTGGGGGTGTGGTTTAGCATGAGGGGAATACGATTGCTGGTTACCATAGTAATGCATTCATTTACTATGGGAAAAAGAGATACTTCCTATTTGCAGAAACAGAAATTATATTTGTGCTCCATCCAAGTGTCCTGTGGGTAAGTGAACGATGGCAAAAATCGTCATTGTTAGGTAAACTATTCTTGAGTGTGTTTGCTCATCCAAAAGACACAGTGTCTCCCAACTTAAAGGGGGGAAAGTGTTGCGTCAGCTATGTTGTGACTGCCAAACTGCCTTATCTCACTCTTCCCTTAAGATTAGTCCCATTTCATCAGCTGTTATTTTGTAGGCGCTCGTGTGATGCAAGGAAAGCAATCATGTTGGTTTTTTTTACTCCTGGCCTTGATCCAAATGAGAGTATTTTTTTCTCAACTACATAATTAACAGTAGAGTATGGCATCTGCAGGCATGAATAGTGAGGAAGATCTGCGGCTGTGTGGTCTGAACCGCACACCCCGTGGCTCAGATGCTCTCCGTCATCTCTGAAAAGAAATCACACGAGTCAGCAAGGCAAGAAGAGAGAGGGCCTCTGAACGCTGTTCCTTCATGTAATAACACCGAAAGAAATTCCGTCTTTTCGCTGGACCGCCGGCCAAGAAGTGTAAAATCTCTCACTCTGTTGAATGTGATCTTGTCAAAGGGGGCATTAAATATTGATCAGGCGAGAAGATGGTCAATAAGTCAGAATTCAGATGTTCTGCTGGGAGCCCGGCAGCCACAGTCAAACACTGGCAGAATTGTTATGGATCCCGACTGAGAGAGATGAAGGAAATACTGCTGCCCGCCTGGTCTAAATATCACACACTGCTTTCAATTACATCATGCGCCATTGTCTATAGGGGACCTGGTGTCATCTTGTTAAAATATCCTTTGCAGCAGTTTTTGTTGATTTAATGGTTTTCACAGAGCTATCTTACAGCTACTTACTGTAAAACTTGCAGGAGTTCAAGCTCTCCTACAGGTAACACCAGCACATCCTTTACGTCTCCAAACTAGTTTCATTTGAAACTTTCTGACACTCTCCATTGATTGAGAAGTTTTCTGTTGTTTTCCAGACAGCGCTTGATAGCCGAGGGCAGAGGGGCAGGACTCACGTCATCCATCATTTCCACGGCAACTTGCCTTCTTAGGGACATCTGTGCAATCAGTGGAGCATCAGCCCTCGAGTCAGGCACTGCTGCCTCCGTCCAATCCTGCAAACGGTCATCAGGACAGAACAGCCTCAGCCGGACCAAACGGGAAACAAGAAATGAGGATTTTTCTTACTCCTCATTGTCAAGTTATTTATGTCACGGTCTCAAGCAGCGGGGCTCGTCTCGTTCCCGTCACTCTGATGGTCTTATTTTCAAAAGGGATCGTCTTTTACAGCACAATTTAACAAGGGTGAACTACATTCATCTGTTGATCTCAAAGCTTCTGACAGAAACATGCACACCAGTTTAGATTTCACCAGGGTGAATTAAGAGAACATCAACCCTGTAAACCCGAATAAGTTAGCAGAACTCAAAAAAATTAAGGCAATCGATTGCCTCAAATTTTTAAGTTTTGAAATTCAAAGTTTAAGTAAGCAGAACTTAAAGTCCATGTTGCAGGTTAACCACCACTGTCGATTAATGGGTACATAAATCACTCAAGATATGTATATCATTTTTAAAATGTCATAAAAATGGTCTTAAAGACCAGTTTTTTACGTTTTTGGTATTAACGGGGGTTTTTTACGCAATTCGGTGACGACGTCACGTTGGGGAGAAGTGGAGGAAAGCTAGCCTCAGCCTAGTATTATGGTGCGTTCAAGTCATCTCGTATAGATCGTA